>JAASGV010000642.1:0-19351 GCA_023334355.1 Globisporangium abappressorium
GGAAGCTGCTGATCGCGAGGGCGACATGCGACAAATGCGCTACCTGAGCGCGCGCACTCGGGCGTTCACCGTGGCCGTCGCTTGTAGCATGGAACTCAATACGCAGCACGATCTGCACGATGTGAGAGGCGGCAAGTGGCTTAGTGACGGCGGAGGTGGGGGAACCATGTTGATGCTCAAGCGATGAGCTCTGGTCGATTGCGAACAATTGACGTCCTCCATTTCCACACAAAGTACGAGTTCGTGGCAGAGGACGAACTATGACACACTTTAACAGTGAGTGATGGAGTGTCGCTGTCTCTTCGCTCGTTTTAAAAGTGAGGCACCTTGAGACCTCGACCATCAATCTCCGCTCTCTTCCTTCCAATGCATAGTCAGTTCTACATTTGCTCGCATCGGCTAAGGTTTGCAATTCATGCAAACGCGCTCGAACGGGGAACATGAAGGAGCCACCGAACCCGCCCTACCGCTGCATCAAGACAAGCCTCAAAAGCGTCGTCAAGGGCGATCTCGTAACCAAGAAGCTAACCAATGCCGCGCTACAGGCCAACGACATCGTGATCCACATGCTCCAGGACGTGTTGTGCGCTCGCTTGCGCAGTCTACACATGCCGAAGACTTCGCACCCCCCTCCTGGTGCTCCCTGCGAGGGATCTGAAGCGGTTCGAGAAGCTGTTCGGAAGTGGAGCAGCCATGATAGTCGCGATAGGGGATTGAGATCAGAAGCAGCACCGCAGGTTCATGGAGCCCGTCAAGGGCAAGGGCTTCGGGACGATGTTTCGGAAGGCGGGCTACGACGTGTACCTGGTCGATGAGTTTCGCACCAGCTGCAGGTGCAGCGCGTGCGAACTGGGCGAGTGTATGACATTCTGGGTCTGCGAAAACCCTCGACCGTACAGGAGCGGCAGCATCTTGCGTCACGGGCTGGTCAGGTGTACGACTTGTTCCAGGCTGTGGAACCGAAATATAAACGCCGCGTCGAACATCTGGAAGGTGGCGACGAGCGCTATCCGAGGCGAGGGTTGCCCCGCGTACCTTCAAAGGGCCAGAGGCACAATCAGTGGTGCTACGTCGGCAGGGAACGGACTTCCCGGGTGTCTTGCGACGCCTCCACCCAACCACGATTTGACCTAATACGGGTGAAGATTTGAGCAACATTTTTGATGAGTTTGAGGAAATTTGAACAAAAATCTTGATGAATTTTGAGAATTACCACGACAACCAGGACATCTACCTCCAGTGCTTCGACATCATCGTCCTTCCTACGCTTCGGTGTCCAAAACTACCGGCAAGCGGATGGGCGAATTGCGCTTCGCGACCTCTTCCAGCCCCTCGCCGTTGTACGAAAGCGTCGGCAGCACCTCGCAGAGTCCGTTCGTGGCGTCGTCGAACGCAGCACCGGCGCTCAGCAGCCAGCGCTTGCACTGCTCCGAGACCAAGTGGCGCGCAGTGTCGGGCGAGTCGGTGGCCGCCCCCGGGGCGTTTTTCACAGGCGCAAACTCGTCCTCGCGAGGCACACCGAGCACTTTCATGCTGGCGGAGAGCTGGAACACGTCAAAAATGAACGTCTCGAGCTTGATGCCCGAGTTCACGCTGGGAGTGATCGTCACGCCCTCGTCGTCCGCGAACGGGATCTTCTTCTTCGCCACATGGTACTCGGCCGTGTCCTCCAGGTTGCAGCACAGCTTCAGGTAGTCGAGTCGATAGAAGTGGTTGCAGATGTTCGCGGCGCCAAACTGGAGCTGCCCGCTGACGGGATCAACGAGCTCGGACGAGGTCTTGTCCAGCTCGCTGTACTCCACGACGCAGTACTTGCCGTTCTTCTTCGCGAGCACGCCGACGCTTTCTTCCGGTCGACTCTTCCACACCACTTTGTTCGCGCAATCAGCTTCAGTGTCGATGCAGTAGCCGATGAACGTCGGGTCCACCACTTTACAGAGCACGTTGTCGACCGAGAACACGTGAAGGTACTGCAAGTTGTGATTTTCCAGAAAGCTCAGCAGTCCACTGCTTTTCAGCGCCGGGTAGATGCCTCCGTTTCCGTCCGAGGCGCGAGCGAGCGAGCTGGGCGTCTCCAAGATGAACGTCCCATCCTCAGTGAAGCAGGGCAACGTGCCTTGGCAGAAGAACTGCATCTGGGTCGGCGACAGACCGAAGAACTCATTCTGCTTGAAGAATGCCAGCGTCTCGTTGTGGTTCATCTCGCTCGTCATGACCAGCCACGGGATAATTGGGAGTGAGTCCAATTCGTATTTCGCTTGCGCAAGCTGCTGCACTTTCAGGATGCGAAGCGCAAAGATCTCAAAGAGAGACTTCCCCGATGGGAGGCCGATGTCGTACATGCCCTTTGGTCCGTTGAAGCCCAGCCGAGTCCCTTGCCCGCCACCAAGCACCAGCGCACAGACCATGCCCTTTGCCACCGCGTCCAGTCCTTTCTCAAGCCACTCGGCGCGCTTCTCTTCTGGGGTCTCATTGAGAAAATGCACGGCGTCGTCGTCGAGCGGCTCGATCTCATCAGGTGCATCGACGCTGTTCGCGTCCGCGGTTGTAGAGCGATCAAAGAGTCCTCGGAGCGACTTTGGGTTCAACGAACGCACACTCTCCACCAACTCGCACGCGTCGTGCATCGTGACTTTCCCGGTGTCGACGAATCGGAAGATGTGGTCCTGTCCTGCAGCTTGGAATTCTTGGCGGATCAAAGTTGGAACGCTGTGAAAGCTCGCTTTGTAGTCCTTGCTTTCGAGTCGAAGAATCCGCTTTGAAAGCGATTCGTTGAGAGCCGACACGTGACTCGCAAGCCCTTCACCGTTGTACGAGACAAGCGGAGAGATCTCAATCGCAGTCGTTCGATCCAGTTTTTCGCTCACAAAGTCGCTGAGCTCCTGGGGACTCAGCACTTGTTGAGCAGCAGCAGCTAGCCACGTCTTCGATTCATCATGGAGCATCTTACGCGCGCTCTCAGGCGAATCCACTGCGGTTCCAGGAGGATTCTTCACCGGAGCAAACTCGGTCTCTCGGGGGACTGAGAGCACCGCCATGCGCGACGATAGTGGGAACACATCGAAGATGAACGACTCAAGCTTGATGCCAGAGTTTGTCGACGGCGTGTACGTCTCTCCGTCCTCTCCTGCGATCGGGATCTTCTTATGCGCCACGTGGTACTCCAAGCTCAGGTTTGGAAGCACGACATCGACCAGGAAATCGCTACAGAGGCACAGAACAGAGGAAGAGAGTACACAGTAAGTCAGTCAGTCATTGTCCACCTCTCCATCAATACACAGTCAGCAATGCTCCTTACACGGTGTAAAAGTGGTTGCAGATATTCGCTGCCCCGAAGGCGAGCTTCCCGTTGCTCGGGTTAACACGCTCGCACGACGCCTTATCCATCTCCGAGTATTCGATGATGCAGAACTTGCCGTTCTTCTTGGCGACAACGCCGACGCTTTCGTCTGGTCGCGACTTCCAGACCACTTTGTTCGCGCAGTCGGCGTTTTTGTCGATGCAGTAGCCGATGAAGAGCGGATCCGCGGTCTTGCACAGCGCATTGTCGACCGAGAACACGTGCAAATACTTGACGCCTCCGGATTTCATTCTCTCCAGGGCCCCGCTGGTCGCGAGCGCCTTGTAGATGCCACCGTTGCCGTCCGAAGCCGTCGCCAGCGTGTGCGCGTTCTCTAGCATGAACTTGCCCTCGGTGGTGAAGCACGGGAGCGTACCCTGCTGGAAGAAGAACATCTGCGACTCCAAGAGCCCGAAGAATCGGTGGTCACGGAAGTACGCGACGGTCTCATCGTGGTTCATCGGACTCGTCATGACGAAGAATGGGATCACTGCGCTATTGTCACCTGGGAACTTCTCGTTCGCGAGCGCCTGCAGCCGCAGAATGCGCTCCGTGAACAGCTGGAACAGACTCTTCTCGGACGGGAGCCCAATGTCGTACATGCCCTTGGGCCCCGCGAAGCCCAAGCGCGTTCCCTGTCCCCCGCTGAGCACGAGTGCCGCGACGTGGCCGTTACTGATCGCTTCGAGCCCGCGCACGAGCCACTTGCTCTTGTCTTCGGAGGAGCACTCTTCCAGCAAATCGAACTGCTCCAGCGGCTCAATCGTCTCTTTCTGCTGCTGGCGTTCGTGCGCATGAGCGCTCGTCGACGCTTCAAAGATCGACTGCAAAAAGTCCAGATCCAGACCTTCAAGCTGATAATGTAATGAACGAATGGCACAGCGAGATACATTAGCACCCTAAACCTGCGTCATAAAGCTGCCACGAGCATATCCACAACGGTGCGGTAGAGGCTCACCTGCTCGCGCAGCTGGCTCACTTGGCTATCCTGCAGTTGCCCCGCTTCATAGAACTACCAGTGGAGAGAGAATACGATTGCGCGCGCATGCACGACACGAACACAACGCGAGTTTGTTAGAACGATGCAGCGATAGACCTCCCAGCCCCGGTCACGCAGGAACAACGCACCTTAAGCACGTGCTGCTGCTGCTTCGCGCGGAGCTTCGCGGCGAGCTCCTCGGGGATCGACGCGGGTGTCTTCTGGCGCTTGGGCTCCGAGCGCGCGGCGTCGTTCGCAGCCATCTCGTCGTCGTCGCTTTTGTCGTCTTTTGTGCGATTTTTTTGTCAAATCTGTCGATACAATCTCATTGTTCGCTTTTTCAAGAAGTAAGTCTCTTTTCTAGAGTAACCTTTTTTTTGTATGAAAGAATCTAAAAAGCGACATTTACCTTTATGAAAAAGCGAACAATAGAATGTATCGAAAAGCCTTACAAATGGCCTGCCCGTAAACACAAAGTTAAAACCTTAAAATCTGTTAAACACAATTTTTCTAGCCGTTTATAAAATTTAAACACGATTTTACTACCGTTTATAAAATTTGAACATAAAGAGCTCTGTGATTCACAGGCTCTTCCTCGATATCTGAGATCGACGGACGGTCTCGAGGTGCTCTTCCCGCACGAGCGCTTGTACTGCTTGCTGGAGACGCCCACGGGCACGGACAAGACCGTGTCGCTGCTCTCGCCCGTGCTCGCGTACAAGTTCGCGCACCCGACCACGGGCGAAGCTCATCTACTGCATGCGCACGGTGCCGGAGATGTCCAAGTGTGTCGAAGAGCTCAAGAACCTGGCCGCGAAAAGTACTACGGCGACCGCGCCAAGCTCACCGCCGTGTATCTGAGCACGCGCCGCAAAATATCGTAGGCGTGAAGCTCCGAGCGGCACAGCTGGAATGCTCGATCGAAGACACGGTGAATACCCTAAAGACTCTAGCGCTTTAGGAACAACGTGAAGTAGTCCGCGTTAAACCCTCGTGCACTCAGCAATGGTCGGATAAAGCGGTTGTGATTGCGCACCTCTCCAAAGTGGCGTGAAGAAGACGTCCTCTTCTTCCCCAATGAAAGAAGGCGTGCCGAAAGGGGACTTTGCTAAACAATCTGCTCGCATTATCCAACAACTCGAGGACGAGTCTCATCTAAACGTGAATACTGCGGAGGATTTCCAGTATCGCGATCCAGAGCACGCTCATCGTCAAGGCGAAGAAAAAGTGCTCGATCGACGTGGTCATCGTTGCCGACCTTGCGGAGTTGAAGAAGAACCAGAAGAAGACCTCCGCCGATTTGGTCACCGCTATTTGGGATCACTCACCATCGTGATCGATCGGAAAATCTCTCTCAGTTGAACTAGAGCGTCCAAGGCACAATTTACAATGGGGTGGGTGGTGCTGCCAACATGCCAAGCTGCGACCAAATCCAAAGCTGTACCACGCAATTCGAGGAGGAAATCGACGCAGGAGACAGAGATGCGACTTCCGTTTCAAACTGTATCAGTCCTTTTCAGTTACTTCTAAAGCAGGACTAGATAATACTGTTTGGCTAGTGGGGCTGTCCACAACAGACTTCGCAGCTTAACAAAAGAATCCGGATCCGCGACCCGACATGAAGCGTCGTCGCAAAAGGCAGCAGCCTTCTGATCACGTCCCAGTCTCAAGCGAGTCTCGCAGTCTCCAAACACCGAAAGACCCGGCAGGTTGGAACACCAGCCAGCCAACCAGCGACCAAAAGTTCCCTGGAGGGGTACACGCATCTCCTAGCTGATAAGTAGCATGCCCTGGCTCTCGTTGTCTCCGCAGATAAAGGCCAAGTCGCGGCTATCCGCGGGCGTCCTCATCGTGCTGGGTCTCACTGCGTTCGATATTCGTGACCTCGTGTACAAGGCCAAGTGGCTTGGGCCGTACGACAGCTTCAAGTTCAGCGCCACGGGGGACAACGTCCTCGAAGACCAGGAGCTCGCGCTCGCCGTCAACCTGACAACCTTGGGCCAGGCGATGGACCGCCCGAACGGGTGGAGCTCGTTCTTCGAGAAGTGTGCCAAGATCACCCCCTCGGGCGACACTTTCCGAGTCGTCCTCGCTGAGAATTGCAACGTCGGGTCGAGCAACAGCCCGCTGACGATCCCAAAGCTCGTGCTGGCGAGCTCGATACGAGTCGACTCGGTCGCGTGGGTGTGCTGCCGACTGCTCTCGATCAAGCGTCAGCCCAGCGTGTGCAGCGCGCAACTGGCGCGAGGTTTTGAGGCGCGCTACTACATGGAGTCGCCCAACGTTCCCACCAGTTGGGTCGCTGAGCCCGGCAGCAACGAGGAGCACGAGGTACTCGAGCTGCTTGACGTGATCGCAGTGAGCTTCTCGCTCAACGGGGTAGCCTGCGTCGAGGGCTTCGAGTACCTGGGGCCAGGCAGATACAACTCGACGATCGTCGGCTGCGGGTCTCCAAACTACTTTACCAGCGCATTCGCAGGATCCCACGCGACCCAGCTGCGAGCCCTGCTTCGCGACAAGGCGTACTTGACGATGCAGGACGTCAACGTCATGGGCTTCCACTACGGGATTCGACAAAACTGCATCAGCGACTTTACGGTGACACTCAGCGACTCTGGCAGGATCAACGTGGTCTACACGACGATCATCAACTTCTCCACTTACGGACAGCTCTACGCGCTGCAGATCGTCAATGACGTGCTGCTCATGATCGTGAACCTGCTCGCTGTGCTTCAGATCGGACTGGCGCTCGTGATCCCGGCATTCCGGCTGAAAACACCGCAGGCAGTCGACAATTTCCTCCGCGAAGGGTACGCGTCGTTTCTCGAGTGTTCGTTGTACCGCAGCCCGATTATCATCACCATGACCGTGATCTCCCAGCTGCTCTCGTGGCTGCTCGTGCTGCCCAACTCGGTCATCTGGACGTGGGGGAACAGCACCTCCGGCAAGATCCAGGCGTACTTGTCGTCAGTGCGGCTGTGGACGCTGGTCCTGCTTGTGGTGAACCTGGTCTGGGACTTCTTCACGTTCCTTCACGAGAAGCTCGCGTACCAGATCGCCAAGCATACGTTCCTCACAACCGCCGAGATCATCGCGATCGGCGCCGTGATTTCCTACTGGAACCGCCAAAAGATCTTTGCGATCGAGTCTTAAATCGACGAGCTCCAGCTTCAGCGGCAACTCGACGCGACGTCCTTCCACCACCAGTTCAAAGGATCCAGCAACGCGTACAACTCCGAGATGGACTACCAGTTGAACACGTCGACCCAGGTGCTGTGGATCTTGTACAAGCCGCTGTTTACGATCCTCGTGATCAGCGTGCTCGCAGCCTTCGGGTACGCCGCGCTCAAGCTCTGCGCCTACTACTGGACGCCGTTCGGTCGGAATCGTCATCGCAACTCGCTGGTCACCGCCGTCGATATTCCCCAGAACCATGATCAACCCAAAGGACCAGGGCTCGACGTAAAAGAAGTGGGAAACAACAACAACGAGCCACGCACCCTCCAGAAATCGCTGTCTGCCGAGTCGAGTCCTCGACGCCTGGGGACATTCATCCACTTTGCGCACGCCGACCGGTTCTTCGTCACTACTGGTGAGCGATCTGGCGAGGGTGATGGGGATCACTCCTACCCATACAGAGGAGAGTACTCGCGACTTCCACTCGAGACCCTGGTCAACAAACCAATCCGCGCGCGCAGCTTGATCCGAGCGTCGCTGGAGCTGGACCACGTCGTCAACCACGAGCGCTTCGTCTCGGCGCACTTGTATCTCGAGTTCGGCATCTTTTTCGTGGACGGACGCATGAAACCCCAATGGGGGTTCCTCAACCCCATCCCGCCCGTGCTCCAGGTGGACCACAGCGTGATCTCCGATATGGTCCGGCCGCTGACCCCCGACGAGCTCTTGAAAAGACTTCGCTCGGTCGCCAAGAAGAAGTGAATGAAAGCGTAGACCATCCTTGACGCTATCCTCAATTTTTAGTATAGTGAAGTGTGCGTAAGTATTCACCGAGGGTAGTCTACGATTCTCAAAAGACCCTCGAGCTGGAAACCAGCTTTGTCTTCGAGTGCCACCGTGAAAAAGAAAGCCTGCGTAGTGTAGCCTCGAAATACGGAATGGATGCAATGAAAGCTATGCCCAAGCTCCTACAGCAGAATCCAGATAATCCGAGTTCCGACGAAAGCCTGCTGCGTGTGAGTTCACGCGGTAGCCAGGATGGTGGTCAATGAGAATGCGGCTCCAACGCGCGCTCTCCGACTCACGAAATGAATGGAAGCCCCAGTGGTGTAAGTGAGCTTCAAATGACGAAGCTCCCATTTGGCGCTTCGATCGCTTGGTCAGATAGATGTGTGATCTGAGAGCCTCGGTTGGTCGTGGGTTCTGGAGCTTCAAGTTCACGCCTCGAGGTGTTGACACTCTTTGAATTCAGGAAGTCAAGGGAGTCATTAGGTACAGACCAGTTATTGGCTATAAATTAAGTATTCTAATATTTTTGAGCCAACCACATCATTTACAAAAAAGAATAAAGTGTCCTACACTATTTAGCATCATTTGTTTTTGTCGTATTTTCTCAGCATCTGGGCTTCTTCGCTCCTGATAACAACAGTCCGCGATTATTCACCATCATGTGGAAAACGCAGGAGAACGACGAGTACGAGGCGGCGTCGCCCGCCGTGCAGGCGCATTTCCACGCGCTACGCACCGAGGACGCGCTGCGTCGAGAGGACTTCGTAACCGCCGAGCGCGAGGGGCGGCTTGCGAGCGACAGGTTCGTGCAGGCGGCCGGCGGCATCGCCAGCAAGCGCACGGTGGACGCGCTGCTGCTGCTCGCAGAGAACTACGAGTACCGCGCGAAAATGGCAAGCGCGCGCATCCCAAAGCCCACGCAGGAAACATCCAGCAGCAGTACTAGTAGCGGCCGCAACTCTGGTAGAAACCCACTTGCAGGGGGTGAGAATGTTGGAGGCGACAAGAACAGGCTCAACGGGGAAGCGGAGGATGCAGATACAGGTGACGCAAACGATCCAGACGCGACGACTCGGCGATCATCTCTTGATTCAGATGGCAAGAGCGCTGCGTCTATAAATGGTGGTGCTGGTGGTGCTGACTCGCATGATCCTGCTGCGAGTGCTGCTGCGGAGACGCAGCTGAACCTCGCGGCGGCCGAAATGGAGGAATTGTGGAGAAAACTGCAGGAGATCGGACTCTCCAGCGCAGGATCGTCCGACAAGGTACACAGAAATTGCTATTTGTTATCGCGTGGATTGAAGATGTCTATGCATGCGTCTAAGCTAACTCTGCAATTGTATATGCTGGCTGCTGATATGGGGAATCAGAACAACGTGCTCATGTCGTCACGCCACCTGTCGTCGTCCCTTGGCGACTCGTTCTGCCTCTTGCCAGCGAAAACAAAGTACGATTATCTCTTTCTCTCTCTAATTGTATCTGGACATACTGAACACTTGACTAACTACGTGATACGCTATGTGTGTGTCTTGTATTAGAGCTTCGGTCGGCGTCCACGCGACTGCAATCGACGGTGGATCGACGCTGCGAGCGGCAGTCGCGTCGCGAATGCGAAACCAAAGACTGCGGTATGTTTGGTTTAAATATATAGCGTCGGCTGTGGTTAACTCTGGTTTATAACGAAGGTGTTTGTGTGTGCTCATGTAGACTCATGGAGCAGCAATACGGTCAGCGGGGCATCATGGACGACCGATTCCACAAGCAGCAGCAGCAGCGACAGCCATCGAGCTCTCCTTCAAGCAGAGGCAATGCGCCAAAGAACACAGACGGCAGTGGCGGGGTAGCGGATCGCAGTCCGCAGGCAAACGCGTACGGGGGTCTCTCTCCACACGACCGACGCAGCAGCAGCGGCTCAATCGGCGGTGGTACTGGTGGTGTTTCTTCTGGGGGTCTTCAGAGTGCGTCGTCGGCTGATATCGAGGGCCTTCAGGAGACTATCGCGCACCAGAAATATGAGATTGTGCGGCTGCTCAACACGGTCAAGACACTCAGCTCAGAGAACACAAAGCTCCTCAAGGTAAGAGTTCGCTTTTTGTCTTTTTCTATCGCATTGTATATGGTAGACTGCTTTGAGTAACTTTGGTTTTGCTGCTGTTGGTTTGTGCGCAATAGCAATGCGATACGATGGCAAATGTGCAGGGTGAGAACAAGGAGATCCAGGAGTCGATGGAGAAATTCAAAGTGCACTACAATCAGAAGGTGAACAAAGCGCTGGTATTTGCCATGACACCAGGATTTATATAACTAACCTGAGTGTGTTGCTATGTAGCTGGTGATGATCAAGCGAGCGCTCGAAGAGTGGCGGCGCCAGCGCAACAGCAATGCCGGTAACAATGTCAACAGCAGTGCTCCGCCTACGAACCAAAGTCAAGGTGACAATGCAGCCCAGTTGGAACGGCGCAATGCGGCGCTCGAGGAGAAGCTCAAGCTGCAGGAGCAGCAGCTGGCACAGCTCTCCGAGTCGGTGAAGACCAAGGACGAGCAGCTGGCCAAGTACGAGAAATGGTACAAGACCCTCAAGGCAGGCGCCAAAGCCAAGCAGCGAAGTCAGAGTGGCGCCAACGGTAGTGGAGGTGGTGGGGCGTCATCCATGTCCATGAGCAGCAGTATGGACGGCGGGGGCTTTGGAGGCAGCTCTGTCGTCCCAAAGGATTCGTTCACGAGCAGCAGCAGTATCAGCAGCTTCCACGACTACAGCAGCAGTGGCAGTGAGGACGGCAGTGGCAGTGGGCTGAACGGCGGCCGCCCGCCCGCGCATCCAAACCGGCGCGCGCTCTAGCAGACAGACTCACAATGCCGACGCATTTTCATAGACCACACAGTTCCATTTCCTCGCTCACCACAATAATGAAAGCCAAAAGATCCAACAAAGCAAAGCTAAAGACCAAGCTGTTTTTGTAAATGAAGAACTTGTTGTGTTATCATGTGTTGTGTGTGAGTCTGTTATGTTGTGTGTTGCTAGTGCTCTCAATTGCGAGCTCGCTTCCGACCGCGAGCGCGTTTGGTTTCTCCTCCATCGCGCACCTAAAGGCAGCAAAGAGCGACGCTTTCACTTCGTGTCGAAGCTAAAAGCGGGGAAGCGCCCTCACGCTCTCTGCACCTGCCTGATTTGCTGATATGACCTATCCAAATTTGTACTAACTATTGATTCAGCAAGAGTACCTGATAGTACCCCTTGAACGGGAACAAAAACACCCTGCATGGAGATCCGAAACACCATCGCTCGCTTGGTCGTCGCTCGATAGATCGCGCTACTTTCGAGAGCCGCAGCCACACGCTTCATACCACCACTCATTCACTACTGCACCACGAGACGTACCACCTCCGAGCTTAGAAACCGAAGAGCCCGCTGAACGGGATCTCGGCCTGCTCCTTGGCGAACGTCTCAAAGTACTGATAGATGATGGTCACGGCGAGCAGGATACCCGTGCCCGAGCCGATCGCGCCGAGCAAGTCCGCCACCATGGACAGCGCACCGATGCACATGCCACCAAACGCCGCGGCGGTTGGAATGTAGCGGTTCAACACGTGCACAATAGACGAGTCGCGGTGGCCCTTCATCACCATCTGCTGGTCGCGCAGCTGCTTGGCCACGTCGCGCGCCGACGAGCCCGAGATCTCGATCCACGTCTTTGAGAAGAGCGCGCACGAGCCCAGGATGAACACCACGTAGATCACGAAGCGCAGCGGGTCGTACAAGATCTGCGCCAAGTTGCTCGGCGCAGACATGTAGTACGCGAGACCACCGACTGGCACGGTCTGACCCGCGCTGCCCTCGACGTCTTGCCATACACCAAAGAGGCGCACGAGGAAGTTGCCGCTGAACTTCTTGTAGAGCAGCTGCGAGATGAAGTACAGGTTCGACACGAGCGCCGTCTGCAGGATGATTGGCATGTTGGACGTGTAGAAGAGCTTGATCGGGTACGTGCCCTGCTGACCGCGGTACTTCTGGTACTTGACCGGGAGGTCCACGCGGAAGCCCTGGAAATAGATCACCACCACGAACACGAGCACGGTCGCGAGCAAGTTGGTCACGTTCGGCAGGTTCTGGCGGTAGAACGCCTCCTTGAGCGCGCGCAGCTTGTCCGAGCGGGTAATCAGCAGGTGGAACAGCGCGATGATCGCACCTTCGAACTCCGTGCCGCGGCCAGTGTTGATCGTGGTCGGCGAGAACGCCTTCCACACAATGTTCTCACAGATGTTGGTCGCGATGAAGAGCGAGATACCCGAGCCGAGACCGTAGCCCTTCTGGAGCATCTCGTCCAAGATGATCACCAGGATACCGGCGAAAAGCAACTGGAGGATGATCAAGATTGCGTTGAACGCGCCGATGTCCGAGACGTTACCGTACATGCCCGAAACCACGTACGCCACGGCTTCGCCGAGCGTGATCAAGATACCGAACAGCTTCTGCGCGCCGCTAAACAGCGCGCGGTCTTCCTTGAGCGACTGGTCCACTTCAATCATCTTGGAACCGGCAAGCAGTTGCATGACGAGACCCGACGTGACGATCGGCGAGATACCCAACTCCATCAACGTGCCGCGGTTCGACGCCAAGATCACACGCATCCAGTAGAGCGGGTCCGACGACTTGTTCGTCTGGATGCCGTACAGCGGGATCTGGCAACACACCAGGAAGATGAACAGCGTGATCACGGTCCAGAGAATTTTTTCACGAAACGGGATCTTGCGGTCCGGCTGCGCCACTTCCGGTAGCACGCACATGACCGGGCGGATCAAGTGGAGGAAACGCACTGCAGGATATCAAGAGGAAAGACACGCAACAAAAGGACAGCATTAGTGATGGTGGCAATTGAAGAGCAGCCGTTGGCTCGTGTGTGGGCGGTGCGCAGACGTACTCTTTTCTCTTCTTCTCTCCTGGAGCTGCGCTTGGGGGTGAAGAAATGATGAAATGATACGATCTCCATCTCAAGATCAAGCGAAAGCTCAAACCTCCCCCCTCTGTCTGTCCCTCTCGCTTTGGTGAAAGCTGCTTGTTTGTGTTTGCAGTGGACCTTCCCGTAAAAAGCGGCTCGTAAAAAAGAATCCTTTACAAAAATCAAGTGAAACGGGGAGAGCCGGGCCATACGCGTAATTACGCTCGCAGCGTTGTCAGCAGCAGATACGTGTCACGATCCGAGCGCCAAACGGATTTGAGAGGGGAGGTATTAAAGCTGAAGGGAGTGGCACTTTTTTTGACGAGATCAAAAAGTTAAATATCCTTTCCAGAAAGAGTACTATTACTGACCAAAGTACCTTGTTGTCGCGCTGACTCAACCAAACACACATACATAACACGTTTCCAGGCAACGTGTGAGTTCCCACTATTTCGCGGGGTAATGGCGCTTGAACACTGCCTCTCTAGGTATCCAGATGTGCAAGGGCTCATTATAGGTGACTTGCATGTGACTGCGCCAAGTTCCGCCGAACCGAATCCTCTAATGATCTGGATGATGCGCGACAGCGTGCAGCGTTAGTAACATTAACAGAACGAGACCAATGCGAGCTCTTGCAATATTGATACTCACTACCAAGGCGAATCGCTTTCAGCTCGCGGCGGTCCTCGTCCATGATGGAGATCACCGTAGACGGTGCCGGTGTTGCGCGATCCGGACTGTCAGTTCGGCATTGCAAGCGCCGTCTTTGATACCTGTCGCCTGCTCCACTTTGGAAGTGATCGAGTCTTCTGATCCGCGCAGTAAGGAGGGACCCCCGCGCCATCAGACGAGCAACGATCAGCTGAGAGCCGCCTACAAGAGCTGGCGATCGATCTGCTCCAGTATAATCGTCACACAGTGGCTGTCGCGTCGTCGGCTCGGCAGTGGCAAACACGTCTCACGCATTGAAGTGGCGAGTTGCTGGGCAAAGACGGGTGCGCGAGTCAGTTGACTGACGCCTGCCTCTTTGCCTCTTTGCCTCTTTGCCTTAGTCAGTCTGTCAGTTTGTGTGAGCAAGAGGCAGTTCTCAGAAAGCGCATCAATATTGTGGGTCCAGTTGCAGGCTCGATAGACAGACACTCCAGGAAGTTCAGATGGATTGGCGTCGCGATCGCCTCTGTTTCTCACTCGCTTGAGCGGATCAGAGAGAGGCAGTCGGGGTTAAATAACCTGGTGAGCACATCGAGTGAGTCCGTCAATGGGCTGGCAATCGCACTGCGCGCCTTTTACAGGCGATCGTCTCCATGCTGAACTCCAGAGCACCGCAATGATTTCCCCCGGTACAGTACAGTGCGAGGGCACACAACATTATTCATGCAACCTTGCAGCAAACCTAGCACCGCTGGTTCTGCGCCTGTTGAAGTCGACAAGACAAGATCCAAGCAGCACTCGAGAGTAAGATCTTTCCTGCTTCTGGGGCTACAGATTTTTCCGAACGGCCCATTTGAATCTTGTTGTCTTGCGCTCTCGGACTCGGCGCTTCTTCAACAAGACGCAGGTGCAAAAGGCAAAAAGATCTCAAGCCAAGTCAGAGTCAGCTCATGGGATCCGATTTGTCCTCTGGCGACCGTTTTGGGTCGTTCGATCGTTCGTCCACAACCTGAACAGCTCGCCACCCAGCAACCCAAAATAGCGAAACTCGTATCCCTATTTCGGGATTCTTCAGCCACTTGGCGGGTCAAAAACGGATCTTCGAGGCAGAAAAGAGCCCAAAATAGCGCGTGTCTTGTTGCATTGGTCGGCTCGGACGCCACGTCGCCCTCATCAGCGCGCAGATCTCATCGAATCATCGGGTGACGCCAGATGATGAGACGCAATCACTCTTCGAACTGGAAAGCTGGGGCTGTCCGCCCACAAGAACATTATTTCCCCCATCTGCTTGCACAGCCTTTTGGCTTTGGGAGGCGTCCAAAATCTTATTGAATATGTTGGGGTTCCCCAGTATATCGCGGCAGAATCTCCATGCATGTGCAGCTGTCTTCTTGGCGAGATTCGTTGTCTGTTATGAAAATGCACATATCTCATGAGAAGCAGCCAGCATGGGCCATTTTTTGGTGTTGGTGCTTGGGGAGGCGGCTGTTGGGAGTCAGAATTCAGATTCATTCGTAACCTTGAACTGGTACCGTAGAGAAGGGTACGCTCTGCCCTGAGTGAGAGTACCCCCGGCAATCGCCGCGCACAAAGCCACATGTAACCAGGAGGAACGATATCGTCGTTTCTGGTGCTACTCAGGTCGTTTCTGGTGCTGTTCAGTGTCAAGAACGACGGTCGCTTGTTGGTGCGTTCGCTGCACCACGCGCACATGTCAGCGTCGATCTGGCGATCAGAGTCACTCGTCGTCGTCCCGCGTCTGCACACAACGCAAACGTAACCCTATGATGGGTTACCCATTATCATCCCGTCCCACGCCGAACTGTTGTCTAACTTCAAGAAAATTTTCAAAAAATTGTGAATCCCACCCTCCCTATCCAAAAAAGCGCGCCAAATTCTCGACCCACATACATTTGCCAGGTCAAGTGACAAATTTCAATTTCGATATTTGCGAATTACGCAGCTGCCGGCGTAACCCACAAAAAAGGCAACGCAAACACAGAATGAGAAGAGAGAGCGCTTGCTTTCTGTGTCGCATCATAACGCAATTCGCAATTGAACTGACTGACCGAAGAAGAAGACGAAGCCCCCGCGCGTCTCCGCCGTCCCTTCCTCCCCTTCCCTCCCTCCCCAGCTCCCTCCCTCTCTGTCGCCATGTCCCCCAACTACGAGAAGGAGCCGCCGCGCGCGCCGGTTGTGGACGACGAGAGCGACGACCGCGGCCTCCTGCTCATGCCGCTGGACGTCAAGGCGCAGCGCAAGCTCAAGCAGCAGCGCGACTTCGGCAAGCGCAGCGCGCGCATGGACGTCAAGCCCAAGTTCAAGCAGCACGGGCACCACCACCATCAACATCAGCATCAAGGCATGCCGCTCCACGAGCTGCGCAAGGAGCGCGACCTCTGGCTTGCGAGCCAGGGCCAAGCAGTCGGCGCGGCGCGCAACATCCCCGAGCGTCGCCGAGAGAAAGCGGCTCCCACTGCGGTGAAGTCGATGAGTATGAGCAAATCGGTGCCGTCGTCCGGGGCGGTGTCCTGGCCGCTGGCGTCCGGAGTCTCGCGAGACGACTTCGAGGAGAACCTGCATCCGAACCGATGGGCTGTGACCGACAACACGCTGTCGTCATCTGCGCCGAAAGAGACTTCAACCTACTTGAGCCGCAGCCACGGGAGCAAGCGCGAAGCTCGTCCCATGACGCTGTTCGAAAGCGCGTCGTTCTACAACCAATCGGGCAACTTGCTCAACCACGACAACTTTGAAGAGCTCGGTTCGTCGCCAGACATGTCCAAGCGCAAGCCCAAGCGCCGCGTAGGACGCCGAAAGACCGAGAAAGTCAAGCCAGACGGCAGCCAGGACACGATCAATCAAGAGGAGATCGTCCTGGAGCTCATGGCGCGTCTGCTTCCGCATGTCGACGTCGGTAAAGAACTGAACCTGCTGCTACTCACAGGGCAGCAGCATGGCGGCGACGTGTTCCACTTTGAGGAAGACGACGACGCAGCAGGTCGACCACCAAAATTCAAGTCCAAGAATGCAGGTCTGGAGGTGGATTTGCTCAAGTTCCAAGCGGCGCTGACCAAGATGGTGTTTGCATCAGGAGTGGAGCAGAACCTCGAAGGCGTCGACATGATCGATTGCTACTTCTCCGAGCAGTGGATTGCTAAAACCGTGCTTTCGACCGTCAAGCTCGACGTACTCGCGCAATACGATCGCTTCGCCGTGCTGTTGGCGCTCTTCCGCGCCATGCACCATCGCCGAAGCGCCATTCTGGAAGCCGTGTCCGCAACAGCGCTTGCAATCTACTATCACCAGGGCGTGGACGTCACAAGCGGCCAGTTTGCGGACGTAGAATGTGTCAGCATGAAAGGGCTGATCTCGTTCCTTGCCGGTATCCTCGCCACGCTTGAAGTCGAGGTCGTGAACGCAGTGGAGATTGACGAGAGCGTGAAAGAGTACTGCGACCAGATCTGCCGCGCGATGAAGCTGCTGATGCGGAGCTCGCCTGGGAAACCCCGCCGCCAGGATGAGAACAACCTGCTCGAGAAATACAACGAAGACTCGGAGTCGCTGGAAGCCACAACGTACGGCGCGCTCGGTGAAGTACTGTACAGACTAGCGACGTTCTCGCCTGTCCACGGAGAAGACTTTCTGCGCTGGATGCTGCACAAGTGGCCGAAGCGCAACGTGCAGGTGCAGCTCTTCTTCGTGCGCTTCACCGGCGGATTCTTGGTGCACTTCATGATGTGCGGGCTGTTCTTCCCGGAGGACGTGGTCTGGAAGGCGTTCTCGCGCATCGAGGCGTGCATCAAATCGCCGCACTTCTTGATTGCGAAGGAGGCGTGCGGACTCTGCGCCAACCTGCCGCTTATGGATGTGTACCTGTCTCGCGACCAGGCGCTGCGGGAGAAAATCGCGTCGGCGCTTCACGAGAATGCGCGATCCCATTGGAACGAGCGCATCCGCGAGATGTCGGACGAGCACTTTGACATGCTCCTGGACCTGGCGTAAGCGACCAACAACCAACACACACACACACATACAACCTCTTCTCGTGAAGAGGTACAATACAATAGGACAGAAACATAGTAAAATAGACGATATACCATAAAAACACACACACAAGGGGCCGCATAAGTAGAAGCACACGCCCCACTTACGATCGCTGCATCGTACGATACGCTCATCCCAAATAGAGAAGCATCACTAAGTTATTCCATCACCATCATTCGCATTGCGCAATTGTTGTTTCGTGCTGCTTGTCTCCATGCCCATTTGACACTAAGAGTGTGGAATTTTGAGTGTGCTGGGAGGGCATGTTGAAGTCGGGCGTGCGCTCATTTATGCGGACGATGGTACGCTAACGCTCTCATTTCCACGCTCGCCCCACCACCAAGCCAGTCTCCTCTTTGCGCAGCTTGCATTGGTGTCGGTTGAGCTAGCGATCTCGATCATCAGTTCAGTAACACCAAAGCCGCACCGTCGAGTAGCTTACAATGGTTCGTGTGGTCGAAGTGAGCGCTGCGACGCAGCTGATCATGCCGCTCGCATCTTCCAGCTTTCGGATCTTCCGAGCGGTGGTGATGCCAACCAACTTTCCACGACCACTTCAGGTATCTGAGCGTCTGTCTATCTGTCTCTGCGTGCGCTCGTATCTGCAGAAGCCCTCAAATGAGAACACCGCCTCGACTGGGGATCCGTCAACAAAGCTAAGGGCGAGGATGATCCTTTCGCAGCAGTCTCATGTATTGCCGACGAGCTGGTCAGATAGTTCGCGACCCATCACGAACACGAGAGACGGCCGCGCCTGCAGGTGACGACGAGGTTTCATCCGTATGATACACCGGCTGTGCGCGCGCAATGAAGCTGGCAAAGGTCGCTTGTCCGGATGGCACACGTGCGATCTATCGAGAGCCGTTGGAACAGGCAGCGCTGCTCCGTGCTAGGCGTCATTGTCGTGCATGCAGCTCAGTAGTTCGCTATGAAGAGACATGGAAAATGGACGGACGGATGCTGCTATTACTGCGGTGCCCACGGCCGAGTGAGCTCACTTTGGTATCAACAGACAAACGCTCAGCGCCATGGCGCAGAGGAAGAAGTGGGCTGCGTGGACAAAACCAGTTAGCCGCAGGCTGCGTTTAGACTTCTCGTCTCGTATCCTGAAGGAGGGACAGCTGGTTGGCATGTTGACACTTTTTTCCACTTGATTCTTTTGATACAGTCACCCCTCTCAATAATGGACAGGCAAAAGATGGCAAAAAATATGTAATATGAAAGGTTTTTATACTGGATAGGTATAAATTTGTACAGGTGCGAAATGAGTGTGAGAAATGAAGGAAATCTATTTAAGATGTTCCTGTAGTAAGAGCTGTGAAGAGAGTATGTTGCCGTCTGTTGGGGTCACTCTCGCCTAAGAGATCGTTGGGGAGTTGGTCCGCCACCAAGTCGAATCTCTGCTTTCCTGGTCCTGTCGTGTTCGGTGAC
>JAASGV010000643.1:0-19349 GCA_023334355.1 Globisporangium abappressorium
CACCTGGCTCTCCTGCATCGTGTAGCAGTGCTCGTTGAGCATCGCGAGCGCCTTCTCGATCGACAGGTTGAGCATGCCCGGCACGAGGAAGTCATTGAGCGTGCGCACGCTCGGCGTGCCCTTGACGACTGCCATGCTGCTGTCTGTCTTCCTTGGTCTCGTGGGGCGAATATACGCAACTGGCGTGTGCGCCAGTTGCGTGCAAAACGAAAGCGTCCAGTAGCCCATCCGTCCTTTCTTTGCTAAATGATTTTTATTTCCTGGAAACGTACTGCCAAAATAAATCAAGGGAGAAACGATAAATATGATCATGTTATCAAGGGTATTAACTTCATTGGTGTAAAAATAAGAATTTTTCTAAACAATTGTGAGCACAAAAACAAGGTTTTTAATTAGGTATTAGGTGTGATTGTGTTTCTGTGGGCACCAAAAGCAAGGTAATAATTGATTACATTTGACGATTAAATTGTGTTTTTAGACATGTTAATGATTCTATAAAGTAACCAAATTTGACGTCAATTGGACTCACATGTGTTTTAAAAAGGTTATGCGATCATAGAAATTGAGGAGCAAAATGGGTTTAAAAGGAGGAAGTAGCTGAACTGCATGTAAGCGTTTGGTATAGTATTGCCAACAGATAAAGATCACATAATAAACTTTGGACGTGTTTAAATACTGACAAATTATTTGCGTGGGTGAATAATCGCCTGCGGGGCCAGCTTGGTTGTTTTCTTGTGCATGTACCCAAGAGTCAAAGTTGACCAGGCGATCCAAATGGTTCTGTCCAAAAAGTAATCCATCGTAAATTGTCGACCTGCTGCAGGTGAGCGCGAACTGCTGTTGATGTTCTTCAATATGTACACTGTAATGGGGAGGAGTGTCATGATTCACACTACCTACTGTCAATCTTGTTTTTCATTCGCTCGTGCTTGTGTTGGTGGGGACTCCCAGTTGAGAGGATTTATCCATAAGCTCAAAGCTCTAAGCAGTTTGAAACTGGATACAGTATCTGGTGGATAAATTTCAATTCACAATAAACAGAATCATACCATGGAAGGGATTGAGTTGGAGAGGGGTTCATACCTGATAGATTGATTTCAAATCTTGTATCGTGTTCATCAATCGTCGTAATTCTGTTTTGAAAGCAAAAGTTTGATTGATGCAGTATAACATAAAATATTTGTATTGTATAATAGAGCTAACTAGCTGAAGGGTTTTATCGAGCCCTTTTCTCCTTGAACAGATATTAACTTCGGTCAGTCTGAACAGATTTGACCATGCAGAGATTCTACTGAAGAGTATAGTAATTTCTGCACTGAAAAAATCTGTGAAGACCAAAGTTCGAGTTCAACTGAACTTGCTTTGCTGCAAGGTTGTTATTATGACTACATAAATTAACAATGAAGCACATGTTCGGTTCAAAGACGATTACACATTTAGATAGCAAGAGAAAGAGTCTGAGCACCTCTGCCGCTAAGAAGAATCTCCAACAACTCTCAATTCAGATGCATTCAGAGAGAAAGAATTCAGAGAAAATGAAGGGTAGCATTCTTCTCCACCTCTCAGATTCTCCGTGAGCATCGCTAGTCATCTTGCTCTTGATGGCCTCATCAGCGGACTGGCAGCTATGCTCTTGGATAGCAGTACTGAAGTATAGAATTACAGTACGAACGTAACTCAATGAGCAATGCAAACATGTACCAGTAAAGGCTAACCATGTATGGATGACCCTGCCACTCACCACTGCATTCAATGCAAATTGTAAAGGCTGTCGTTTTGCTAACAACTATTAATATAGCGTTGGCAACCGAACGCTAACTTTCTAAAGTATTGTGTTGTTATTGTCTAGAAACTGACAGCTGCCTTAACGGCAAACTTTTCTGATCCATTATATGGACAGAAATTAGGGATAAAAATGAAAGATGGACTCGACGCCAAGCCTCTTGTGCTCGATGTCAGCCCCACACTTTATTGCTTCTAATAAATCAAATGACGATGCGCAGTCATTAGTAATTCTAGCGCTCCAACTCTTCCACACGCAATGTGCAATGCTCACTGCGTACCCCAGGGTACAACTCATGTATGCTGTCGTGTTTAAATCACGACCCAGAATGTAGTTTCAAAGGCGTAGAAAAAGATCACTCTGTCAAACGGCAACATTTCCGCCTGACCTAAAATACCACGGGCACCACCACACGAAAGTTTGGTTCTCTTCTTGCCGCCGTCAACATTACAGCCTGTCACAACAATATTCTTGCCCACATGAGACTCTTGCAAACATGTTTCCTAGTTGCCTCGTATATAAAAATTAAGGCCAGGATATTTTGACACAAAAATCCCAGTCGAGCTGATATTCGTTCGATGCAAGATAACAGAAATGTGATTTACAGACTCGAATTCCAAGTGTAGCGTACTCTATAGAGTACAATAGAGTATAAAAACTGGTCAATAAAGATTCGTTGTGTTTCCCGTGCCGAAGCAAAAACAGCAAACAACGCGTTGAGCTGTTGCTGTATACAAATCGTGTCGTGAAAGATCAAGCCAGTCGCTTGTGCCTGCTGGGAGAAGAGAGAAAACGACATGGTGGCTGCCTATCCATCTCAATGTTCATTGTCGATATATAGTACTTTGAACCTTTTGTAATGGTTCCGCCTTGTAGCCTCCTTGGAGGTGTCGAAGAGTTTCAGGATACTACAGGATTTCGTCATGTACGCTCTCTGCAGCGCTTCTTTCACTACTGTTCCCTCATGGAGCACCGCTGGCATGGATGCATGTCAGTTGGAAAAGAAAGCACCTCCGCCTACATACATTAATGCATTCGTGTGTTGAATTGTGTTGTCATAGAGTCAGTAGTATTTAACTGAGAGACAGACGAGCTTCCGCATGTTGACCATCCATTTTCGTTCGTCACAAACATTCTCTGTGTGGATCCAACTCGACTTGACGTTGTCTCGACAATGCACTATGTTGTTGCGC
The DNA here is from genome assembly GCA_023334355.1 of Globisporangium abappressorium. Classification (NCBI taxonomy): domain Eukaryota; phylum Oomycota; class Peronosporomycetes; order Pythiales; family Pythiaceae; genus Globisporangium; species Globisporangium abappressorium. The sequence continues at coordinate 2,977 of JAASGV010000643.1, forward strand.
ACCCGACAGAAATAATCGTACGATTGTTTCTCAATATTTTGGCGACCAAGAGGTGTCGAAACATTTTGGCTACATTTGGGTACAATTACAGTTCAGCACGTTTTGGGTACATTCGCAGATAGAGTTAATTAACGCTCGTGGTGACCAATTTCTAATGACCTTGACAGCGTAGTAAGTCTTTACGATCTTATCGCTCAGATTCTGTTCCAAAGTGAACACAAATAGCAACATGTTAGAACGGCGTCCAATTCGACCTGTGTCCTGAACATTCTGTGCACATTCCAGAGTCCAATTTAGCTCGACAACGCTTTGGAACAGCGCCCAAGTTGGCCTGTGTTCCAACGTTTGCGGCTAGTTCTGGTCCAGTCGACCTTGTTGCATGCCTCTGCGGCGACGCTTCCAGCAACAGCATGACTTGGACGGCGTTCCGAGTCAGAGAAGATCGCCATACCGTCTTCCACCATGCTGTTACACGCCCACCCTGTTAGACACACAACAACCCCAAGCGCGCCATACATGGCCCCTACAGACTGCATCCTCCTAATTCAGAGGCACGTAACGCTTACAATTCATTCCCGTTTGGCGTTCACGCTCCATGAGCTACACACCGCACGCACGAGCAGACGCCACACCACGCTTCATGAGCTCGTAGCGACGTTCACCGTTCAAAGACAAACTCATATACCAAAGACAATACTTATCTGGTTTAGCTTGCTCTTGACGGTGCTAATTCTCGACTGATTCCTACAGAGAAGCGCGCGGCGGCGCGCCCTTTTCGGGTTGTTCTTCCGTTGGGTTTGCGATCCTCCATATTTGCATCTTCAACTTGGATTCACTCGCTGGGTTCACTGGCTCCCTCTCTTCCACAAACAGACCGCAAGTCACTCCGCTGAGTTCTCGGCTCCACTGTCACTCATGTGGGCTCCGAAGCTCGCCTTTCCAACCCAAGGGGTTACTCAACCGTTGTAAACTTCACGTTGGTTGTCTTCAGATCTTTAGCATTAATTTAAAGCATTTGTTGTTTTCAGTCAATAATTTACAGTTGTAATAGTAGTAATCTCAATTAATCGCCCCGCTTGCAGTCTCTTGCGTCCCTTCCTTTTCTCTCGCTGCTTGATAGGGCGGGCGCCTTGCTTTTTTTTTTCACGAGCCAGCAAGCAGCTCACTCATACGATACAATTCTTCTTCGACACAGTGTCTCACTCTCTCTCTCGTCAGCAATCCCACACTTGGTTCACACTCAGTCCCGGCCGTTCAGAAGCTCGCGGATCGAGCTGTCGCTCAGGTACTTGCGCACGGCAACAAGCGCTTCAAGCTGCACTGAGCGCAGAAACTCGCTGCGCAGCTTCTCGAGGCGACTCAGCCCCGCACTCGCGCCGGCGATGTCCTCATCAATCTCCTCTTCTTCCGACATGTGCGGCGTGATCATGCGCGCAAAGTGGAACATCTTGCAGTTGCTCAGCTTCTTGAGCACGCGCATGTCGTCGCTGTGCAGCTTCTTCGCGATGAACCCGCGGATGCTCTGGCCGTGGCGCAGACGGATCGTGCCGCTCTCGATCAGACGCAGCAGCTCCATCGTGTACTTCTCTTCTTCCGTTTTCCAGCGCCCCTTGCGCAGCGGACACATGAGCGAGTAGATGCTGCTCGACTCAAAGCCCACATTGAGGAACGTCGCTACCCAGTCGATCTCGTTGTTGCGGTTGCGCACCAGACTCTTAGCCTTCAGGAACTCCTTGGACTTGAGCAGCAGCTTGGTGATCGACTCACGCTTGCTGGGGCTTCGCTCTTCCAGCAGACCCGAAGCAGCTTCGATCGCAGACTCGCCGTGGTCGCTCGACGACGAGGAGTAGTGAAAGCTCAAGGTCCGGCTGTTGCTGCTCATGGTGTTGTTTCGGATCGGCGTGCTCACGTCCGTCTCGTCGTGAAGACTCGAAGTACTCGTAGGCGTCGAGTCGTATCGCTGGTTGCTGCTCTGGTACTGCATGTTCAGAGTGTACGGGCGGCGCTGGGAGAGAGTCACCGGGGGCGGTGAGCACGAGCGCATTGACGACAACTCCGGTTGTCCACCGCCGACATAGCTGCTGCTGCTTCGGCCTGGGATGTCGCGGTCGAGAAGCTCGCGAGGACTGCTGTCGTTGCTGTTGCTATCGTCCGAAACAGCCGACATGGTCGTGGTCGTGGTAGCGTTGTTGTACCGGAGCGGCACCTCCGATGAGATGTGAGACAAAGTGCTCCTGTTGATGATGTTGTTGTTGTTGTTGTTAATGATCCGCTTGGAGAACACTTGACGCCGTGGAGGTGGTGAGTCGTCCATGTGCGTTTGCTGCTCGGTCGGAGAATAGGATTCTGCTGATAACAGTTCACTTTGTCGCTCCATCAACGGTGAGTCCACGGAGTTGCCACGGGGGTACGAGAACGAGGACGACACAGAGGGACGGGCGCCGTAGTAGGTCGGCGCTGGCTTCCGAATGCTGCCATTGTTGTTATTGCTCGTGTACATCACTGAGCTCTTGGCTTCGTCGTCGTCTTCAGCTTCAGCTCGTCTCCCGTCGTAGTACCACGATGCTGACAGTGCTGTTGCAGGCGGATTCTGATACTGGTACTGACTGCTGCGCTGGTTGTAGAACGCCACTTCCTTCTCCAGGATCTTGCGCAAGTGGTCATTGTTCACGCCTGCGAGGTCTTCCGCTTGAGCGTGAGCACGCGACGACGGTAGTGATACTGTCGACGCTGCTGGCTGTGCTGTCAGTGGCGCAAACATCCGCTGACGCTTCCCACCACCACTACCACCCCTAAACTGGTTTTGGTTGTCGTTCATCATCAGAATCGAGCTGCGGCGTGAACTTGTGGCACCAGACGAAGCCGACGACGCCTCCGAGTTGCGCTGCAGCAGGTACGAGAGCGTCGGCAGCGCGGTGGCGGCTGGCGCGGGCGGCGTGAACGGCGCCGTCGCTCGAAACCTACTCGGCGACGCTGGAGGAAACCCACTGCCGCTACTGCTGCTGTTGCTGTTGCTCTCCGTCTCATACTGGTACGCCGGACGTTGGCTGGAGCTGGAACTGGAGCTGGAGCTGGAGCTGGAGCTTGGCGCCGATCGCTTCACGCCCACGCCCGACGAGCGCTCCATCGCTCGCGCGCGGAGTTTGATCTCGTCGCGCCACGCAGCGCTCACGCTCGCACTCCCACTGGCGGCGCTCGGCCGTGTCATAGAGGCGGAGGGCGGCTGAAGCTTCTCGTAGACGCGGTCGGCATCCATGGCGCGACTTGAGCTATACGCCTGCTGTTGCAGATTATTAGTATTATTGCTGATACTGGTGTTGTTGTATGGCGCTGCGGCAGAGGGCGAAATCTGGTGTCGCCCACTGTGGTTGTTGCTTGTGTAACTGTTGTTGTTGTATGCACCAGATGATGACGAGGGAAGCTGGTGTGCAAGTGGCGCCAGATGCCGGCGCGCCGCACCACCATCACCACCACCGCCCGTCTGTTCGCGCAAGTGTTGTTGTTGTTGTTGTTGATAGTAACTGTTGGTACTTGTTGCTGCTTGGGAGTGTGCGATGGGGGACTGGAGCGCGGACACCGCGGTCATCGTCATGAACGGCCGCGTGGGCTGCGGCGCGTCGTACATGGCGCTGGGGTTACTGCGCTGCTGCGGCTGCTGCTGGTGGTAGCGCGGGAGCTTCTCGCGCGCCGACGCGTACGCGTGCGGGTAGAGCCCGTGGCTCTTGGCGGTGTTCGGCATGCTTGCTGGTTGGCTTGCTTGTTGATAGCTGGTCTGCTTGCGTTTGTTGGCTTGCGTCTGGTTCTTGTCGATTTGCTTGTTTGCTGTTCTTTATTGTTGCTGTGGGTGGTCGGTTGAATTTACGCAAGTGAGCAAAAAGCGAAGCGAAGTGGCCGGCACTTTCACTTCTTCCCATTATTTTTCACACTTTTTCAAAGCGAGCGTCATTTATTCGGTTATTTATTTGTTGCAGGCGTTGCTCTTCCTTTCGTCACTTTTGGAGGGGTAGGGACGCGCGTCGATTGGCTAGAAAAGGTCGTTCATTTCATCTCACCTTTTAAAAATCGTTTCACCGCCAAAATACAGTAGCGACAGTTGCGTCATTTATGGTAATGTAGTTTACGCTTTTGCCCTAATCATTTCATAAAATATTTCAAAAGTTGTTGGCTCAAATTTTCACATTTCATTGCATACAAAAAGCAAGCTAAATGCTTTGTCAGCCAAAACAAATAACGAAAGTGAAGCCAATAGAACACCCATTTATTCAGAAAAATAAAGAAACACAGCAAAGAATGCCAACGAAGCCGCCCTGGAAAATAATAAATTCGCCTAGAACACGATCGCCTCCCAAAAGGACTTCGCGACCGAAACGGAATGACGAAAGGCACAGAACCAGCTTCGTAACTATAATGCTGCCGTTCAGCACAAAATAAGTAGTTGCGATCCCACACATTGCGACGTTTCAGCCAAGTGGGAGGAGATCAATAGAAAGGAAAGATGCCTTGGTCATACTGACGACTAACTGGTAAAGTTGGTCATTTAGATACCAAAAGCGTGTGCGCATCAGGCGCACTTGCAATAGTTTTCCCCCTGCAAGGGATCATTTTGGGTTGTTGTTGGCGACCCTGTATCTGGGATTTGTTTCTTTGTTCTCGACAAGAAAGCAAGAAAATCTGACTTGAGCCGGATCTTCACACCTTCTGCAATTAGCGACGAGATATGGTGGTAACAAAGATCAACCGGCACATTACATAGGGCAGATACTCCGTGATGGGAGCTGCCTCCATTGTAACTCGCTTTTCAGCGCTATATGCTGCGACTTCTTGCATGAAACTTGTGGATCTTTTTCGTTTATCTTATCAGCCAATCTCCGTATTATTGTAGGATAAGTTTGTTTGTTCCGGAAAGGAAGTCACTCAGCCTCTTTTCTTACAAAGCTAAAATCCTTTTCAACCAATTAAAATGACGCAATATATACTTGATGTAATTTTGACAAATCACTGAAGCCGTTTACTAAAAAAGTAAACATTCCAGCTTATTTCCGGGAAAATCTGGCGCGTGGTCCAATTATTCAATAGTGCGCATACAATCTTCGAGAGTACAATCTAATTATCGAATGTCCGTTTTGTTCCAGACGTCCATAAACACTGGTACTGTCACTTCCTTCTGGTATGTCAGAGGCATTAGCCGTATGCTCATAATTCAAATGGCAGCCTTCATATTTGAAAAGAGATTGGGATGGACTAAGAAGAACTAAAGCGTGGAGCTCGAGCGCTCGATGCTCCTGCGGGAACGATAGCTCAAGAGAACGCCGCGATGAAGGTTTTTAATGAGTTCCTAAGCATGGTTAGTATGTCAAATACGTCGCTAGACGAGATCTCGAAGGCGTACGCAGCTGAAGCCAGCTCGCCATTGCAAAATATGTATTCTTTGTTGGCTGCATTTGGTATATATCTACAGACGAAGAAAAGTGCAAAATCGCGCTCTTCTGGCGACTTGCTATCGAAAGCTACAGCTCTGGGTTACTATTCACAGGTTGTCAATTTACTGCGCGAAAACTATGCCCACACACTCACTGATTCTAAACGTATTGGAAAGATCAGAGACAAAATGGGAGTAGTGATTGAGGAAAGAAACCTGCGATGTAGTATTCAAACTCATGATGCACCTGGCTGTAAGCTTGACGATATGCTTGTACTAGTGAATGCAATCCTAGAAAAGAGTAATAATGCCAATGGTATGAGAAATGTTCACGATGCTGCAATTCTCACCATGATGTGGCACACATTTGGGCGGGCGATTAACACATGCTTCGCTCGTAAGAACCAGCTGTCCATCACCAGCTCTGGGGAGTTGTTCCTACGAGTGGCTCGGATTAAGACGTCAGTGGTTCAAGGTTTGTCCATCTCCAAAGCCGCGAACCACTGGCAACAGCGCGTGCTGCATGCCGTTGGCATGCTCTTTGTATGTGCGTTCGAGCCGTCAAATACATATTCCCGCTCGTCCCGCGATTGACAGAATCTGACCTTCCTGACGAGACTCCATACTCGCAGGATGAAGCAATTTTGTACTGGGATAGTCTGCAACAGAAGCAAAAGCAAGAAGAAATTCGTAGCGAGCAAATACAAGCTAAGAGTCGTGCACGCCCAAATATTTCAAAATATATTAACGATGTTATCAGCCAGGTAGCAAAGAGCGCCAAGCAAAGTGATCAAGCGCTTACCTCTGGCTTGAGCAGTCACTCGATTCGTCGTGGCGCTGCTTACGCCAACGGTTCATCCAAGCTCGCGATCCAGTGGGTTTCGACACGCGGGGCTTGGCTGCTCGACTCCTTGACCAAGGCGTTCGACAACATCGGGACAACAACGAAGGAAGACCAAAGCGTCGCGAAGGTCCTTGCGGGGTACGACGACCCCGACTTTCCAGTCGCTACACCGACCACCAAGATGCTCGCGAGCCAACTGCCCGCAGTGGACCGCGCAATAGTGGAGGTGCTCAAGACCCAGCTGTTCGAGAATGTCTCCGGCTTCACTGGCGCCGACGAGAAGCTCAACGTCCCCACCGATGTGCTCGACGCTGCATTCGCATCCCTGCTGGTCCACATGCCCGAAATCGTAGTGAAATAGAAGAGCAAAAACAATTCAGCACTCTCGCATTACACTTACCGCGTCCGTCGTGCGCTACAAAAGGCAAACGACCAACTCGGAACCCGGTACACGCTCCCAGACTGCTGTAGTTGGGGTGTGGTATTGAAGACCAGCTGGCAGCTCCGCAACCACTTGCACGTCGGCAAAGCAAGCGTAGAGAAGCAATTCATCCTCGAGTCGTCGATCACGCAGCTGTTGGCGCTCGTCAGCAGCCTTCGACAGTGTGTGGTGTAACTCCAAGCCGGACAAGAGCGACTGCAAGTCGGACAAGACGAGATGATCCAACTCCTGCGCTCAAATGGGATTGACACCGCTCGTTTTGGCGAGGCGCATGTCGCAGCCGTTCCCGCCGTCGCTCCCACCGCAGCATCCCTCGCAGGTGTATTCTACAGCTGGCATGCTTCACGCCTATGAGAGGTCGCGGCGGACAAGAAAGAGCAAAATGCCCGGTTAGAAATAAAATCCTGCATCAAGATCATGAAGATACTGTACCAAGAGCCAGTCGTGGTGCCGAACGAGCCGCCGAAGTGGGAAATCGGACTGCACAAGCTCTGGAGACAAGAAGTCTGGACGCCCGGCAAGAAGCTTGAACTAGTCGCGAATGAACGCCTCCGCATGATTGACAGGGAGAAGACGACAAACACAGCAAGTTCCCTTTGCAAGCGCTGGAAGAAGATCGAGCTCGCATATCCGAACCACTTCGCGGCACTGAGTTATTCGCACCAGTCGTAGACGCGTTGAGCATGTAGAAGGCTAAGACTTAAAATACATATAAGCATAGATGAGTGACGGATCGATAGCCAGACTTGAACCGACAACCAAGGTTTGACCCTTGTGCTTTGAATAAGGTATATCGATTTTGGTAGTGCACAAAGGAATTCGCAAAGTTCAATCTGCATGCACGCTCGATCAATACATCCATACCCATAAGCACGATTGCAAGCAAACCGACAGGCAGATTATACATCATACACTGGCGCGCGAACGAGTAGCAGGGAGACACACGGACACACAACATACAAACGCAGACGGAAAGACACATAATGGCTCAGGCACACACACACACGCTTTACAGCGAGCGGGGGGGGTCGTAGGGCAGGCACACGGGAGTCGTGAGATTGAGCGGGTCACGTATGCTGCTGGGGCTGGCAGAATGCACGGTGGTCACAGGCCGGAGGAAGAAGCAAATGCTGGTTGGTGCTGCGCTCTGTACGTTGTGTGTGTGAGAAGACTCGTGTGGCTGGCGGTAAACGATTTGCTCAGTTGACGAAGCATGGACGGAAAGTGTATGAAGGGCGTACGGAACGTCGGCGAAGGAGACCGAACTGGACTGAAGGAGAGAGGGATGACGCGGACGATGGATGCCGCAAAATCTCTCTTTTAGTGGCCCCTCACTGCGAAAACCGAGCTCACTTCTCAATTTGCCCAACTGCGCGCTGCTCTCATGTCTTTCCCCCCCTCCCCCCTCTTCCTCTTTTTTGAGATAAAAACGTTTTTCTTGTTTTTCTCGGCCCACAGTGCCTTTCAGAGAATTCTGAGCCACCATACATTGTCTGCTGTTGGCTGAAACAAACTCGCTTCTTCCAGACCCACCCATTTACTCAACCCATCCGTCTGGCATCCCTACCCCCTGTTTCCGGAATGGATAATTGGGTGATCGTTTTTGTGATTGTGTGGCTGTCGATTCTGGATCAGGCTACTATAAAGGGGTTTTGTTTCTGGAACAGATCTGGACTTTGTCACTTACTGACCGAGATGCCGTGGGTGTGGCATCAGGGTATACTTTATAGATAGCCTTGCCGCTGCGAAAATGAAAATGAAAATGAAATGCACTCGGATTTGTTCGTTTCTCAGCCAGCTTGAAAGTGGTGGGCTTGTTCTCAGCCTGTATTTGAGCCAAGGTGCTGCCAAAAATACATAAATTACGCCAGCCAGAAGTCCCTCCTCGTCACAGCCACCCATGCTCAGAGAACAAGTGCGTTTTTTGGAGCTGCAGAAATACATTACGTATGGTGTGAAGATCGTTTCGGCAACCAAAGCTGTTTTTATATTTTTAGACGAGCGAAAATCTCAGCTTGAGCTTTCGAGCTTTTGCGTATTAGAAGAGAGCAAGAGTGAAACAGCGGGGTCCATCTTTTGTCAAATGGGCGCCTCGATCGGCCTGACTCGGACAAGCTTATGATCAACGGGGGAAACGCGCTACCGCTCCCAAACGTTGCATTCTCGTGGAAAAAATCGCAGCACTAAAAACGTATGAGCAGAGATTGTTTATTGCATTCAGTAAGCCTCTAATGTTGGACCACAACACCAGAAAGGCTCCGATACAGTGTATATACAGGCCGGCCCATGAAATATGTGTGCATTTTTTTAGAAATCACTGTGATTTTCACCTTCGAGGCAGCGAACGTATTTTGTATGAGGTATTGTAATACGAAGGCTGTGCAGAGCTGTTGTTCGCTACGTTCTGAATAACATTACACACAATGCGAACGTGAAAAGAAAATGAGCGAAGAGCAGCGACCAAACAGTGGTGGCAGAAGCCACTTTTTGAAACCAGCTACAGCTGGAAACTGCGACCGTCGTGTAAGGCGTGAGTCCAGTAAAAAAATGTGGAAGAAATGGAAGTTGCTGAAGCGTTTCACTTACGGTACCAGTGGTGGGATGAGTTTGCTAACTTAACTTACTGGAACGTTGAATCATGGGGGTGGAATGAGGGGTACATACAAACTCCCCTACAAAACGAAACTTTCTCAGTCATGCCGTATTTTACATTTGGTATGGGATGCGACTTGATGCATTTTTATGGCTACTTTTGATGCTGTGTATCATCTCAAGCTACTGCATTTTTTGCTGTTTTGGTGACGCCCTTTCTATGCAACTTGACAAACGCATCTGCAGCCATCAAGACCCTTCTGTGGTATTCCCTGACTCGGAGAATTTAAGAACTCGAAGACAAAAAAACTGAAAGTAAAAATTCAAAATTAGCTGCTGCCGGGGTCAGTTTGAATCGCACCGGCCGCGAATAAATCAACTGCAATGAAAATATTTCAACATCACACATCACACGATCACTCCGTGATCCAGGGCCTTCCCCGGATCATTCGTTGCAATAACGCCACTAAGGAATCCTCGCAACCGACTTCCTTGAATCTTTTCCTCCATCATCCTCATCTCACCTTGTGTGGGTTTTGTTGTTTGAAAGGTATTTCGTTCTGGGTGCGTGTTGTTTTTTATGTCATTCATTTTTCGAAAGATTGCTTTTTTGCTCCTCTTTCTCTTGATCTTGTCCCCATTTGCAGAGTGCAAAATATATATGTATTAATATATATTTCCTTTATATTTACGGTCATTTCTATTTCAATAATTTCCGTGAACTGTTGTGCCCGGACTGCACGTTTTGTTGTTTGTCATGTTCTGCACTTTCACCACATAGAAAGAGCGCCACTGTACTGTACAGAACCTCCCGCAATATTTGACGAGCTCCCTCGTATTATGAAGCTTCAACGATGACCAGCTTTCATTCGAGAGACAAGTGTTATTAGTTGGTGTGTTTTATTTGTTAGTTTTGTATACAAACTAACCTGCTGCTTTGCATTGGTCACTACTCAAGTGCATCCTAATGGCAGGTAGCCCTTTCTTCTCGTGCTCGTGTCATCTGGTGGCGGTGCCACTGACTCCACTCCCAGCACTCAACTCGAGAGCTCTTCCGCTGAGTGAGTCAGGAGCTCACTTCGTCGTCTTCAACATCGCGACCCTGGCTCTCATATCTTAAGAGAGAAAAAAAGAAAAAAAGCTCACCACTCGACCGACTGAAAGCGCTCGAGCGCGGTCTGCGCCTCGCCCAGGTCCTTCTGCACCTTGATGCGCTTGTAGAAGATCGGGCAGTCGCGACTCGTGCAGAGCACGTCCTGGTGCAGACTCCCCTGGCAGTTCTGGCACTGGGTCCACAGCCGCGCGAACAGGTGCTCGAGCTCGTTCACGGACTCGAGCTGCTTGGTGAACACCTGCGCCTCGTTCTCAATGCAGCTCCGACAGAGCGCTCCCGAGCCGTTCAGCGGTGCCTTGCAGCCCAGACACTTGAGCTTCTTGACCGCAAAGTTCATCATCCCGCCCGAGTTCTGCTTGAGCCCCGGCTTCGAGCGCTTGCGCGTGTGATCACCACTGAGCAGGTCCGACTTGACTTTGCTCAGCCCGATGATCGGCTCGAAGATGCGCTCGAGCGGGTTCTGCAGCTGCTGCTTCATGTAGTAGTCGCAGTCGATCGGCACGTTGTTCTCAAGCGCAAACACCGGGTCCTCGGCCTTCTCATATAGCGGCATCGCCTTGCCCTTGTCAATGATCACGTACGCGATACGCTCTCCCAACGCCGGTGCCGAGCCCGGGTCGCGCTTGCGCATGCGCTCCGCGAGCTCTGTGTGCGCCTGCTTGACCTTATAGTCGTCCTGGTCCACGGTCTTCTTGAGCCCCTTTGTGATCACAAGCAGCGAGATGTCAATCTTGTTCTGCAGCAGGTCCGAGATCACGTTCTTCGTGTACGAGATCGCGCCGGGCACGTCGCGGTCGATGAGGATCTTGCGCAGCACGGACTCGACCATGCGCCGCACGAGCAAACAATTGTCGCGTCGCACGGTCTCGAGTCCTTTCGAGTCGAGCTTGTCGTACTTCTCGGGCTTTGTCCACAGCAGCCCAGCGTATCGCTTCTTGTTCATGAGCAAGTACGGAAAGTACACTTTCTCAAACTCGAGCTTGATCGGGTCGGGGAAAATTTCGGACACGCGGCGCGCCGCGTCCTCGGCGAGCGGCATCGCTTCTTCGACCGTGTCGACGCCAAACTTGACCATGACCGAGTCCGTGTCACCGTACACGACCTGCGCGTCTGCGGAGTAGCCGTTCGCGACCGTGTAGATGCGCTCGACTTCTTCGCGCGTGCGGTACAAAAGCTGTCGTCCGTACGCTGTCACGCTCGACGCGATCGGGATACACGGAAGCTGGCCAACGTTCGCGCCGGTGAAGCCATAGACCGAGTTCGCACTCACTTTGAGCGCCAGCTGGCGGCCGTTCTGCACGGCTTTCTGCATCGGGTCGGTCGCGGCGTTCATGTCGTGCTTCGCCTGCTTACGCGCCGAGAGAAGCTCTTCGAGGATCATCGGGAGGATGCCTTTCTTCGTCTTGCTCGTGACGAACACGTCCCCCGACGGGGACTTGTGGCAGTCGGCAGCCGGCACTTTCGACACGTCCCCCGGGGCGACCAGCGTCGAGTAGCAGAGGTTGTACGCCTGCATGATCGACGGGTATAGCGACGCGAAATCCAACGTTGCGATCGGCACCGAGTAGTACGCCTTCATCGGGTCAATGACGGTCGCGCCTTCGTAGCCAGCATCGTCACCGCCCTGCGCACGCGGCAAAGTGGGTACGACGAGCGACGCGTTCTTGCACTTGCGCAGCAGCATCGAGTACACCTTGATCTGCTGTCCACGCTCAATGAGGAAATCAATGGGGACGCCCGTCACACGCGCCATCTCAATGTAGTTGACCAGGTACGAGAGCTTGTCGAGCAGCCGCAGCGGTAAGTACGCGTCCTTGAGACAGTACACTGCGAGTCGATGACGATCGTCGTCGGTACCCTGCTGCAGGTCGCTAATGATCCCGTGCGGCACGTCTTCTTTCTGCTGACCGAGGAACGCCGCACTGACGGCGTTGAGCGAGTACGAGCTCAACTGCTGGCTGCGGCGCATGATCGGCAGCAGGTCAAACATGCAGCGTCCGTGCACAGTCGTCTTGACGTTCTCACTTTTCCCGTACTGCGCCGAGCTAAAGGTCTTCTTCTCCATGTACGCCGGTCTGAAACAAGGCAAGCAAGTCAAGAGTTAGCGAAATCTCACAAGACGACAATACAACAAGACCCAACTCTAAACAAATGCTTACAAGTTGGCGAGTCGGCCGATGCAGTTGTAGTCCTGGAGCCGCAGCGCCTTGCCGCGGTTGAGCAGGTACGGGATGTCGAAGTTGTCAATGTTGTAGCCCGTGAGGATGTCCGGGTCCACTTCGCGCACGAACGCGGCCCACTTCTCGAGCATGTCGCCCTCTTTCTCAAACTCCATCACGTGCGCGCCGACGATCGGTTTGCACGTGTCGAGCACGAACACGTTGCGCAGGATCGGCGTGTTCGAGCCCTGCTCCTGCAGCACGTTCGCGATCTGGATCACAGGGTCCTACGAATGGAATCAGGAAGCAAAGCATGAATGAATCGTCAGCAATTGAAGAAGATACGAGAGCCGCTCATCAACCAAACTAAAGCTCACCTTCTCGGCCTCTGGGAAGTGCCCTTTTCGGCCCATGCACTCGATGTCAAAGCTCAGGATGCGGAACGGCGCGAGCTTGCTCCACTTGCCCTCGGGGGCGTGGCTGATCACGTTGTTGTACACGATGTCGATCTCGATCTGGCAGAGCGACTTCTTCTGCGCGGCGCGGCGCACCGAGTAGGTGCTCTTGGGCGCCTCCAGCCAGTTGCAGCCGTTGATGTCCTGGTCGATCATGAAGCGCAAGATGAACGGCACATTGCTCTCGTACGTCTGGTACGACCGGAAATCGCAACCCGGGAGTGTCAGTCCGGTCTCGAGCACCGTGCGCGCCTTTGGCACGTACGACGGCATGCTCAAGTAGATCTTCCAGAGCTTGATCGCCTTGTCGAACTGGTAGCCGTAGATCGACATCTTGTCCGTCACGACCTGCACGCCCACGACGCGCGTGACTTCCCTGCCGTCGCGGTCCCGCTGCGAGAGCGCGGCTTCGAGTCCCTTGCGCACTTCGCCGCAGCGGCTCTCGTCAAAGTTGTCGGGGCACACCACGTAAAAGTAGGGCAGCACGCCGTGCACGTGCATCATCACGCTGTTGCCATGTTCTGTCACACCATAGAGACGAATGATCGCGGCGTTCTGGTTGCTCGTGCCGCTCGCGTTCGCAACAAGCCCAGGCACAGGCTCGCCCGCCTTTGGGTTGCGCGCGAGCGGCGCGCCGTCGTACATGTCGATGTCGATCCACTGGAACGAGATGTCGTGCTCGCGCGGGTCGATGTCGCCCACGGGCTTGCGCTTCCACGCGCTCGCCTTGGTGGCGATCGGCGCCATCTTCTGCAGGTCGTCCGCGAACGTCGGCACCTCCACTTTCGTGCCCGAGAGGCTCAGGCTCAGGCGCGGGCGCTTCGCATCGCCGTTGCCATTGGTTGGAAGCGCGGTGGTGGTGGCACTGCCTTCGTCGTCGTCGTGCTCCACAGGGTCGCGCTTCACTCCCGCCATGGCTGCTGCGTCTGCGTCTGCTGCTGTTGAGTGAAGTTGCTTTAGGAGCTTTTCAGCTTCTGGGGGTTCACAGGCTCGGCTTTTGCTGTTGCCGCCAAAAACGCAATTGATGGAACGCCTTTTTGGCGGGAGGGAAAATAATGTGGACCACGCTATTTGTATAAGGTTATCAATTTGAGGGATTTTTGTGGATCACATTACCAGAAATGGAATGGGAATGTGCTTGAGAACACAAGCAGACTGATCCGAAAGCCCGGGCTGGAGAAACGCCCGGTTTCCAACCACTGTCCTCCATCTGAGCCAAAAACAACGATACATAGCGGCCAATCAAATCACCGAGTAAATTTGTTTTGACCAATTAAACCGACACGAAATGTTTAATAATTATTTTTCGTTTGAGTTTTGCAAGACACGATCGATCTTCGTGAGCGCCAACAGGGAGATTTCGCTTGAGTCGATTCCCATTCCCGCACCGTACCTTTTTATGGGAAAACAATGGGAACGACAGACAGGTAAACAGGTTTCGGGATAATATTCCGCACACTTTCCGCTCAATTTAGATGAGTGGAACCGAGCGAGTGAGAAAGGAAATAAAGCGGTGGTAGAGGGAGTCATTCTCCAATTCGCTAGAAGGCCAGAAAGTGATGCTAACGAACGAGGAGGTCGCTTTCTTCATGGCGATGACCAGGAAGAAGCGGAACCGAGTGTACATGTGCTTTGTATTACATGTGGAGCGCCCAACTGTTCCAAACGTGCGCCTTTCACTGGCCAAATGAGCGATGCGGACTGCATTTTAAACTTTAGGTTTGATCGTGAGGGAATTCTCAAGTTGTGTTTTTCCTCCGTCTTCCTGAGTATGTGTGTACTAGCGAGAGCGACAGATCAACAACAGTGGAAGCAGTTTGTACTGTGCTCTTTCGAATGGCGTATCCCACGCGCTATAACGATACGAGAACCACGTTTGGAAGGAGCTGTAGTTCTCTTTGTCGAATATTCCTCTACATAGTGAATTTAATTTGAGTCAACTGGTACAAGTTTATTTTCTTTTGTGAATCTCTCGTTGAGAGACGCATGCAGCTGTACTGCGACGCAGTTTATCAGAAAGGAAGTTCGCTGAAGACCGTCGTCGGCTTCATCGACGGGACGAAGCTCGCAACATGCCGCATCCAAGGCCGCAACAATATGCAGCAAGAAATCTACTCCGGCACAAGTGGATGCATTGCCTAAACTACCAGGGTGTGGTAGCCCCCGACGGCCTGTGCATTCATTTCTTCGAGCCATTCGAAGGCCGTCGGCACGATATCACAATGCTCAGATCGAGCAATTTAGCGGCATTCCTGAGTGGCCGGCGCGAGTTTGATGGCAAATTTATATACGGGAACCCAGCGTATGGGGTCTCGTCGCACACCATCTCCAGATACAAGGGCAACAACATTGTTGAACGGGTTTGCACTTCCCATCTCTCGTCATCGTATGAGAACGATGTTGCAGGAGGGCATACTCTCTTCAAGTCAGTGTGTGTTGCACATTTGCATACTAAGATTCAGTCACGCGCTGAAAAATGGTCGCAACTAGTGCTGCTCAGGAGAGCAGCAGCAGCAGGAGGAGTACAGAGCTTGAGAGCACAGCGCACGAGAGAGCTGCGCGCGTGACATTGCATAAGATCAATCACTTTCCAACTTGCATAAAAACCAACACATTTCAAGACAAGAGCAGCGATTCAATGCGATGATGAGTAAGGTGCGCGAATCATCGAGTGGATCTTCGGCCGAATGAAGACTTTGTGGGCGTTCATAGACTTTAAGAGGCAGCAAAAGATCATATTATCACCTGTTGGCAAGATCGTTTTAGTGGCAATGTTTTTGACGAACCGTCATTGTTGCCACAACAATGGGAATCAAATCAGTGACTACTTTAGTTTAGCTCCACCGACTTTAGAAGAGTATTTTTCAATGTGAAAAGCTTTACAATAAAATCTCTGTGTTAATCAAAGCATCGATTGACTTAGTGATGAAATACCCTGTATTTGTTATGCATAAATCTGTTGTGAGGGTGCGAGATGGTTTGACAGAAATGATGATGATGATGATGTTGAGGTATATTAAGGTACGCGAGCGACCTATAATATCCGTCCGGCGCGATTTGGTCACTGTACCGGATCTAGTCAAATGCACTTCACACGGCGCCGCGAACGGCGATTCGTCGTCGATCGAGTTGTCGTGTTGCAACTGCGTGTTCTCGCGTAGTCATCTGTGGGCCTGAGGATACGACGCCTTCTGCTGCAAGCGACGCCTCGAGCCAGTGATTCACATCACGGCCGACGTGTTCGTCCATCGCGTAAATGATGTCGCGCTGGGTCGGTGTGTGCACCTGGATTGAGGCGCATGTGTCCATCGCGATGTTGGCTGCGAGGTCCACCATCTTGTTGAACTC
>JAASGV010000644.1:0-19342 GCA_023334355.1 Globisporangium abappressorium
CATTCTCAATATGGGTGGCTCACGAGTAGTTCTGTCTTTTGCAGGACATTTTTTATATTCAAAAATACAAACAGAGTTGAAAATACCCACAAGCGCGCAGTCCGACAGCGCGCTCCTTACGCTCCCTCGTAAGACCTACGTGTACGCTAGGTAACGGAGCACTCGCCCCGTTACAACAGAGAACTGTGCTAATTGCTCTGCATACGCAGGCAATAGACGCACGTTCCCAACCCCGTCACGAGTCCTTGTGGGAGGGGGGTTCAACACACGCTTCCTCGCTCTCTGCACTGTGCTGCGTAACTCGAGAACGCCCAGTTACAACACATCTGGGCCCGAAGACCTTAAAGCGCTACGCTGACCTTGCTGTAGCGAATGCGCGAGCCGCGGCGGACGCTGGCATGACGTCCGAGGAGGCAGACGCAGAGAGGATCCCGCAGATCCCGCGGTCTTTGGGAGTGGCTGATGATCTTATCTTCTTTCCCGAACTCAAGGGATTAGGGAAAAAGAAGCTGTTGATGTATATTCTTAGCGCTCGAAGGTCCCTAGATATATGTCTTTATCTTATTACGAGCGAGACTGTAAGTCGATTGCACTATGTTACGGATGCTGTCAACTGTGTACCATGCGTTCCGCTAGCTATTATTAATTCATCGTATGCATCTATTTTATTACACACTCGACAGATCGTGAAAGCCGTTGTGGCAGCAAAGGAGGCGGCGAAAAAGAAGCGACAAACGCTACGAATCCGTGTTATCGTTGACAAAACGTGGTCGACTAATAAAGACTCTGTGATTCGGATCCTTAAGAACGTGGTGAGACTGAGTTATTATTTTTGTTTGGTTTATGAGTGGTGTTTGATTCTATCTGACGTTGTATATTTTTGGTTCCACAGGGCATCGTCGTCAAAATCCTTGGCCCTTGCATGCACCACAAGGTTAGTTATATGACTCTGCTGAGCTATCATACATCAGTGACTCGATCTTCATCAACTGTTTGTGTGTTTTGGGCAGTTTGCGGTGATTGACAGGACCGTCGTCCTGACTGGTTTGTTCAACTGGTCTGTGAGCGCCACAACCACCAACAACGAGCACATTGTCGTTGCAAGCGGTGCTCGTCTAGTCAAGCTCCTCATTAAAGAGTTTAACCTGATGTTGAACTATGCAGATCTTTAAAGAGCACTTTTCCGAAAGCAACTTTCGTCTGCTTCGAGAGATAAATGAATCACAACACACGCTATTTCCCCAGCCTTTCAGTTGAATTGCTGCCTTTTTGACGAAAGCGAATAGTATGAATTTTGTATGCTCTGCGGTCAAAATGCATTTCGGTGGAGATTTAAATAGGTAGCCACGATAGTGAAGCTACCGGGGTCGTGAGACTCATGAGAAGTCGAAAGTACCTTTCAACTGCATCCACCTTTTTTGAGGTAGCAACGAGCAGTTGGATGACCATTCGACGCTGCTTCCACATCGAGTGCGCGCACTGGCCGTCAAAGACAATGACAGGGAGCCACCAAATATTCATAAGCTACCGCGCGCTTCAGCGAACCCGAAGAGGCTGAGAAGCCTAAAAGCCATACTATTACTAGCAGATATGCAAAAAAGGTCTGGTCTGTGTTCCTTACCAGTATTTAGATCTTGGCTTCACGCCCTCGACGTTGGTTCCGCGGTGGTCAGCTGGATAGAAACGAGTCCCGGGCCGCCGAGTGATGCAGGACAATCAGCGGCACCTCGAGCATGAGTGCACGACACCCGAACGGCTTACACACGACCCTCACACAGTAGTTCGACGCAAAGTGCTGGCTTGTGGTCGTCCCATTCACGGGGACCCCCCCGATACTGCCCCCATCAACCACGGTGAACAGCTTGAGCTCCACTTTCTGCAGCTCCGTGTTGCAACCCGCAGCCACTCCTGGAAACTCCTGCGAGGTGATCACGCGAGGGATCTTGCGGCCCGTGTACGCACCGACGTCCTTCAGCGTGATCTCTTCCACAAGCTCGACGCGCACAGCGCGGATGGCGCACGCAGACTGCTGGTTGCTCACTTGGTACTGGAGCTCGAGCGCGCCGCCGGCGATGTGGATGTTCTTCTCCAGCGTGGTGTTCACTTGGCAGACGCCCCGGTTGAGGCAGCAGAGGATCCGCAGGTTCTCCGTGAGCGTCTCGTCGATCGGACGCTCCGGCGCCATCGCTGCGGCGGGTAGGTACATCGCAAAGTTCTGTGTCGCCGCGAGGTAGGACACCGACGAACCCTCGGCCGTGAACCACGCGGTCGCAGTGTATCGGATGTCCGCTCTGAACCGCTCGAAGGATCTGTGATACACGTTCTCGAGGCTGAACGTTGCGGGAAGCGCGGACGGGAGGTGGTACGTGAACTGGTACTCGTAGTCGCCGGGCTCGAAGTTCATGTTTGTGGGGCAGAGCGGGATCTACACGTTCATACCCGAGGCCTCTTTGAGTGACAGTAGACTAGAACAGATCTGAAAAAAAGGGATAAACGAGAAGCCTCACCTTGTAGTGCAAGATCTCCTTCTCAAACGGGATCGTGGTTGCGGTCTCGCCTTCGTCCCAAGACAAGCGCTCCTGGCCGTTCAGGATCACCACCAGCTCTACAAAGCAACATTGTAAAGGACAGCGAGAGTCAGTGTCGTCAATAAGAGCGCTCTAATGCGTCAGTCCTTTGATGATGTACCGCGCGCCTTACCTTTGCATAGAAGCGGCTCGGCGACCGTGACGAAGACGGTTCCGGTGATGAGGTCGCCGGGAGCGTACTGCTCCTTGTCGACCTTGATGAAGATCCGGCCCTTCACGCCCACGCCCGAGTCTTCCGACACGCGCTCCATTGCTGCGTCGTCGAGAGGTTGAATACGCGAATGCCCTGCTCTCGCTCTCGTGCTCAAAGCCACTTGAGATCTTGATCCCCGGATGCGCCAGCAAGATGCGAGAAGTGTATTCTTGGCTTGAATCCTATTGTTGCTGCTGGAGGTCTATTTGCATCAGAAGTTATCATTAGCGAGACCTTCTCACCTTCCTGATCGTATTCTGGGCTTTTTCGGAGCAACATCCTGGAGAGGAATAGACACTTCCAACGGCGGGAACTCAAGGAGGTAGGTTAGTGTTCGGGGCCAACATGAACGAAATGGTTTGCTTGGATCGTGAGAGTTTAAGCTCAGTCCTGGTACCCGGTGAGTGTGACGTGTCAGTTTTGACAGGTCAACCAAAGGGGTCCCCGTGGCACTCGTCTCGAGCGGAACCACCATCTATCTTCCAGCGCCCGGTCACAGCTACTGGGGTTTTGAAGGATAGCTTCGTGCGGCGAATTTCGACGCTAAATTGTTCGCTGTATGTATGCAGACTCGACATGAACAAATTGAGAGCGGCCGTGCGGTTGATTGTATGAGCTGCTCAAGTGGATGCGCTGCGAGTTCGCGAGAAACCCTAGCTGGATCAGGGAACCTGGGCTCCTGGAGACGGCGCGTCTGGGAGAGAACCCCACCCCGGAACTCCTCACGTGGCTCTACGAACAATACCCGCCAGTCTGCCGAGAAAGAGTGGTGATGAACCTGCCAGACCTGATCAACAACCGCTCGCAGTGTGGGAACCTCGATGTGATGCGGTTCTTCATTGAGCGTCAGGGCTTCCGACCCTCACAACTCGCTATCAACACTGGGACTTCGGACGGGAATATTGGAGAGCTTTCTCGATGCCGCTGCAACCTTCGCGATGGGTATTGCAGCATCCAGCACTCAGCTGGACACTATCAAGTTCTTTCGCGAGCACCGTTCGGAAGGCTGCTAGTATCGGGCCATGAACGCGGTATCACCTCGAACTGGTCAAGTTTCTTCACGACCATCATACTCTGAGGACTACACGAGAACGCCATCGACCTTGCAGCGCGGAAAGATCACCTGGACGTCCTTAGGTTCCTGTGCGCCGCTCACAGCGAAGGCTGAACGACAACCACCACGGAGTGGACACACCACGCGCGAAGTACATCTCGAAGGCGTGCAGTTCGTGCTCGAGCATGGGGCCGAAGGCTTTACGGGCGAGGACTTCGCCTTTGGTGCGAGTAGTGGTCTCCTTGAAGTGGTTCGAGTCTTCATCGAAAAGTACCGAGCGCTCTTGCGCGGCTGGATATCGAGGTGTCGTTGAGTTCTTGGGCGGGAACCGCCGCTGCCGCGAAAGCGATCAATGACACGGTGTACTTTTGGGCACCAGTCAGTGGGGTCGAGCTCCTGCGCACGCATCACGAATGCGAATACAACGATGGCGATGGTAGCGATACTCAGGGCGATGAAGAAGACCCCCTGGCGTTCTCTGCTACAGTACCTCATGGACGAGCTCGGCGAATTCTACACAGCTGAAGCGATCGAGATCGCGACCAAGACGCATCATCGCGACAGCCTCGAATTCATCACATTTTTATACGAGCAACACTACCTGCCGCTTGTGCGAGGCATTGCCCGCCGAGTCATGGGCTGCTATCTACGGGACGCGCAAGCTTACGTGCCTCCAGCAACAACGATGCTCAGGTGCATTTGTACCGGTAGTGAGGAAACTGGGAGGCGGCGGGCGAAGCAGAGCTGTAGTTGGAAATCGCGTGCTGCTCGTGCGAGTGCTCTCCCGGTTCACCGCGAAAGGATGTTTCTCTGAGGCCAAGCAAAGCGCAGTAGCGCAGCGGAATCGCGCGACGGAACGTTTTGGACAGGTTCCTCAACCAGTTGACTGGCGAAGCCCACCAACTGAAATCAGACGTCCATAGTATTGTAGTAGAGCAAGCCAAAAGTTGTTGATGAAAAAGGTTGGACGCAACCCACTTTGACACGCAAACATAAAAGGCCACCTGAGCTCTTTTGGGTTGATTCCATCATTTGGCGGTTGCTTCATCCACTTTTCATTCACAGACTGGAGCAGATGGAGACTCAAGGGCCGAGCTGCTAATAGCGATGGAGCAGCCAGACGTCCAGACGCCGTCGCTTCTAGACACTACGCTGGTGGATGTGAGCGCCAAGGCCTGCGTGGAGATCGAGCTGGGCGAGCGCGGGAAGTACTACTACGCGCACGCTCCCAGCTTCACTAGCGGAGAGCTGCTCATTGGCACCACTCTCGTCCACGTTTCAGAGCCCATTGAAGCCGAAGGTAAGCGGTCAATATTATCGTGTACTCAAGTATGCGCGATGATGAAGATTGGAAATGATGTGCCGTGTGATAGAGCTGGTGTTGATGATCACGGGAACTGAGAGCGTGACCTTGAAGCGAGGGACTGGCGACAAGTACTCGAGAATCTTTCTAGAAGAGTAGGTTGTGTTAGCCACATTGCAGATCCATGATGGTGTACTTGCGCCAGACGAGTACGAGTATCCAATCTCGTTCCAGCTCCCGCCGCACCTCCCAAGCTCCATCATAATGTATCCGACCGGCGCGAAGAATGAGGACTTTGAAGCGAGGATCAACTACATAATCGCAGTGAATCTGCGCACAGAAGACGGTTTGTTTGTAGACGGCGTCGGTGCAGAAAGCGATCTGGTTCTCTGTCAGCAGCCACCATCGCCTTCACGTCAAGAGACGAGTCTCGAAGCGTCGGCAACGGTACCCGCCGTGCTCGTTCACCGCTTCGATCGCGGGAGCTTTGAAATCAACTGCGTGCTTGAGAAGAACTGGTTCTTGCAGCGTGAAATGATTCGGGTGCAGTGCACGATCAAGAGCACGTCGACTTCCAACGTTGGCAGCATCCGCATTGCGCTGGTGCGAGACGTCGAGCTACGCAATATACAGTCTGGTGGCTCGCATGGTAACAGCAACAACCACAGCAAGAAAGCCTCGAAAGCTGCTGCTTCATCGCACAACGACCGCGACAAAAGGATCTCAAAAACCATCAAACAAACCGAGTTCCCGGGAGTACTCGCGGGGCAAGAAGCGCACACAGAGCAGGTTCTCAAGGCCAAGACCCTCAAAAAGCCGTTCTTTCCGACGGTCGAGTCGCATTTCATTACGACCGGTTACCGCGTGATCGTCGACTACTCGGTGTATGAAGCGACGTCATTGAAGGAGGCAAAAATCGAGTTTCCTGTGACCATCAGCTCGAAGATTGCGACTCCAAAAAGTATTCCCTGATCATCAGTCAGATGCTTGTGGTGTTGCTGTTGCGAATGCAGACTCCGTACCGGCAGAAGACGACTCCAAGCCAGAGTAGGCAACTCATCGACGTACATGCACTTGGTCGTTCACCCACAAATTCAGAACCAGTCAAGATGCATTCACGACCAAACTATGGCTAATCAAAAGCACTACTCTATCTTTAAAGCGAACTCAGAACTTTGGGCAAAGGATCCAGCTCCAGACTATGCGGGGGCAAAGTCTGTAGTAGAATACCGCACACAGGGAGGCTGGTGTGCGCTTTGCCATTATATAACAGCAGAGCAACGCATCAAGTGGCGGGAAGTCATCAACTGAACAAGCGCCAGTTATGAGCCAAAGCCTCCGCGTGGAGCTTGCAAAGTATGACTACGTCCCGGGTGACATTCTCTCTGGCCAAGTGCACTTTCGCATGTCGGAGCCTTTCGAAGCCAATGCGCGTAAGTGGTTCGTTTCACGGCACTAAGAGGTTGGAATGTCGACTTCGAATGATAACAATGTTGATGATTCGTATCATACTGTGTGTTGAATAGCTCTCGAGGTGCGCGTTGTCAGCAAAGAGACTGTTTCCTTGGAGAAGCAGAACGGGAGTGCACTGGCAGACATCGAGAGTGTCGAGTTTCTGAATCACCAGATCTGCTCAAAAGACAGATTGGTCATTGAGCGATCTATTATGCTGCCTGCTCACAATTTGGGGTGCTCATCTTGTTGTTGTTGCGGCTTTGTAGATTAAACTGACACCTGGGGCTGTTTCTACCAACCTGGGACCTTCACGTATCGATTCTTCTACAAACTTCCGCTCAAGATCCACGAATCGCTGAGCATTGCGAACAGCAACCCAGGCTCAACCTCAAGTGCATTCAAGATCAGCGTAGAATACTGTGTGTCTGCGAGCGTGGCTACAGAAGGTCAACTGCACTCAATCCACGATGACCAGTCATTCCACGTGAACCCGTCGCCAGTGTTCATGCCGCTCACAATTCCGATCGGAAGCTCTGATTTTTGAAAATTTTGCCTCTTCTACTGTGTAAATCGAGGCAACTGCACGCTGGGAGCATCGATTGACGCGGACGCGTGCGCTGCTGGTGACATTACGAAAGTTTGCGTTGACGTGGGCAGCCGATTCTCAGCTGAAGCTGTGGCGAGCATTGAAATCCGTCTGGTCCAAGAGATCCGCCTGAACAACAAGAATGGCTCTTTGCAAGGCTCGACGGCAATTTCAAAATCCGTTCGCTTAGAGACACTACCTGGCGTTGCAGCACGCGGTCAGGTCACGTCCAGTTTCGCGCTCAGAATCGCGAGTGGTGACGAAAATGCTGGGACTCTTGCGGGCGAAGTACATCCTACGACGGTGGCTAGTACGAAAGTAGTCGAGTTGATCAGCTACAGCGTGGCCGCCGTGTGCTGGTTTACGAGGTTCAGAGCCCTCCAGGTCACCGTTCCGTTTACTGTTCTGCATAGAAACACTATCAAGCAGGAACAGAAGAGAAACGCGGAAGTCTCCGGTATCAAGTTGTCAATTGAAGAAGTGCCAACTCATGATTGAGAGACTCGAGAAGCTGAGCTGGCGATGAGACTCAAGTCGTTGTCCCAATGATCAAATCGACGCTGCGATAAACCAAACTCAAAATGACTCGGAATTCCATATCTTTGGTTCGTATGAGCTGCTCTGGGAAAGATATGAGTCAGAGAGAGCAAAAGTACACACACAACAACCATGATACCTAGATACACACGATCCGTGGCCAAAGTGATCGGCTGCTGAGTTCGATTAATGACTACCAGCAGCATTTAAGACAAACATCCGGTAAGTGTTCGAACCGAACCTGTTCTGGACTCAGACTTGGACGCGAGGTACCCGAGGCCGGAGCTTAGCACGATGGCTTGACTGGAGTCGTTGGCTCTGGGGTGGTTGGCGCAACCGTTGGGGTGACAGGGGTCGCCGTGGTTGGCGCTGGCGTTAGCACTGGAGCTGCCGTGGGTGGCGCTGGCGTTGGTGCAGTGGTTGTGGGGTTTGGAGCAGAGGTCGTTGGTTCTGGGGTAGTTGGCGCAGCGGTAGTTGGTGCTGGAGTGGTAGGGGCTGGAGTCGTTGGAGCAGGGGTGGTCGGCTCAGGAGTCGTAGGAGCAGCAGTCGTTGGCGTTGGAGCCGCGGTGGTTGGCGCTGGCACTGGGGCCGCGGTGGTTGGCGCTGGAGTCGTGGCTGGGCACTTCGCGATCTTGTCCAACAAGTCCGCGTACAAAAGCGGGTAGTCGCCACCTGGGATCTTGCATTCGACAGGGTTAAGCGGTGGGAGTGTCGCGAGGAAGGTCAGGCACGACGGGGTCGCGCAGTACGCGGCGATCTCGGTCTCGTTGTACACGCGGAACGGCTTCCAGGCGATCGTGGTCTCCGTGGCGCACGCCTTGGCGTTGGCGTCAATGAGGAAGCCACGCACAGCAGTTGTGGCGCAGTTGTCCTGCGCGTTGACCGAGGCAACGGTGGCGGCGGCGAGCGCGAGAGTCAAAGTCGAGATCTTCATCCTGCTGCTGTGAATGTGGTAGTGTGAGAGAGACGCGGTTGCGTGTGCCTGTGGAGTGTGCTGGAAGCGGCGAATTGGCGAATGAGAGAGAGAAAGAGAGAGAGATTGAAGAGCTCGACGAACGGAGCTCTTGCTGAGAGCCTCGAACTTCCAGGAGCTACGGTACGAGCGAAGGAGTCTAAAAGAGCATTCGAAGATGGGTGTGACTGGCTGGTTGGCCGTGTGAATCCTGACGGGAGGCCACTGGCATAGCGCATGGGCTCGCATCGCAATGCGGATAGGAAATGAAAAAGAGTGTCGTCGTTGTTGTTTGTCTTGGCAAATGGAACATCGAAACGAAGTGCGAGCAGTTCTTCTTTGCGTGTCAAGATTGATTGGTCACTTCAACACCGTCGGGTTAGTTTTGGCGGGCTCCTACAACCTGTTTATTATACGTAACGGTTTTTGGCACAATAAAATCAAGGCTAAATGAATGCAGCAATACTCTTTATAGTCAGTATTCGAGCTGGATGTGACAAATGCCGTTATAGGAGGTCGTAAACCTCCCACTGTTGGCCCTCAGTTCACAGAGCATGGACAAAGTTCTGAGATCCATAAAAGTAAATGTACACCGCAAGTCAAAGAAGAAAAAAACTGGGGTTCTTGCTTCGCGAGATCATTTTTGCCTAGCACGGTACGACACTTTGGAATCTGTCTCTGAGTCCTGATGATTGACGTTGAAAAGCAGATCTGTAATACAGCAGCGTTGGTACAGTGTATTGCGCCTTTTGGTGACAACAGCCGAGTTCCCGGGACTGCTCGCCTGTCAAGAAGCGACCCGTTGAGCTCGAGAGCCTCAGAGAATCGTCCCAATTGGCGATTAAATCCCAAAGTGTCTTCGCGGTTCGTCTCTGCGTGACGATGGTGATCGACTGCTTGGTGTATTCACGAGTGTCTAGCCCCACAAGGAAAGAAACAACGAATACAAAATGGCAAGCTGCCCGCAATGTGCACGCGTCCGCGATTTTATTGTTGCGAGGGGAAATTGTGACTTGATGAACTCCTGAAATGTGCCAACATGACAAATCATTTTGACCCTTGTGCATAGTGAGTGGTTTGTTCAAGCTGTCGCAAGGTTAAATCACACACACTACTGAGGGAGTTGGCTCGTATATTCACGTACTGGGGGAAGAAGAATGGGGGACCCAGATGACGGCAAGAGCTTTCTGCTTCGGAGTCCCCAGGTGCGCTGTCATATTTTATTTTGCTGGTCGCCAAGCCAGTGACTATGTCAGTCACTGCAATTTTCTGAGATGTTCGTTCTGTACTGATGGAGTAGCGTTGCGAATTGAACTGGTGTTGGGATGGTCCTACCTGCTCGGGGACTTCGTGTAATACCCTCGCGAGGACCAGAGAGGTTGAGCTGCTAGTGACCAGCCGTAACCAGAAAGGAAGGGTGCATCGGAACGGCTCTGTGTAAGCAGGTAAACCAGAGTAGAGTTCAACGTTGACAAGCTGACTTTGTGGCTAGCAGCGTAATAAGCTCATTCTCCATTTCTGTTGGCACAAGCGTGGAGCTCCGACCTTGGATCATTGCACATGTCCCGCCGTGAACATGCCGCTCTCTCCGATTACATAGTGACACACTTTTGTACCGATGTTGTGGTGGTGTCTGGATTGACTGTGAAACAATGGACCATCGCGCTTTTGCGCACGACCAAATCACTCGTGGACTGACTGGGAAGTGAGACCACGAGAAAAGCCCCCAAGGAAGCGCTTGATCGTGGTTCTCGTACCGTAGAGATATTTGCATTTCCCAACCTTGCAAGGTTTGCAATTCCTTTCGATACATGCACAAAATGTACGGAAATGGACCAGCGAGTAGTATGCATACGAGCAGTACTGTACGCGATCCTGATAAGCTTCGCATGAAGAAAGAACCCTGAGAGCTGCTCGCGGATCGAAACCATCAATCCAATCGCTCCGTCGCTCGAAAAAGCCTCGTTCTGTTCTACGGAGCTTCGAAAAAGAAGGGGGTTCCCGCGCGACATTTTCAGCTGAAGAGTGGTCCGGTGTCGAGAGCAGGAGCATTGAGCATTGGGAGGATACAACTTCGATTCGCGGTGACAACCCACAGTACCGTGTCTCCCAAAATATCGGATCTTGAAGACTGATCTTTCGAGGTGGCAGGCAGATCACGAGACGTGGGGCGGAAACTCGTCCTGGCTAGTATTTTTGAGGTTTAGTGTGTCAACATGTGCGTGTCGCAGTGCCTTAAAACGTTTGATTGGCTGAAAAATAAAACACTGCATTTTGACCAATCAATGAGCGTATTTGCACTTGAGACAAATACTCAGATCGATGTTCGCGGCCGTTGCACCGCGATGGATGCGCGTCAAAATGGTTGATGCACATCAAAACGTGTGCCTTTTGTAATAGCATCTACTCTTATATACAGGCTAACCTTTCCAAAATGTGTAGATAGACATACAAATATACTGACATCTTGCTGTATCTTACATTTACAGAGTATAATGTGCATTTTAAACAGGGCTTTGGTTTTTGTGAAACCGACAACTGAAGAAGATGCGCTGCAGCTTAATCAATCAGAGCTTTTCAAACAGAGGAGTACGATTACTGTGCGATTGGCGGCAACGTGGGCCGCCTCGCTCACGCCCATAACCGGGTCTCCTTTGGCATTTGGCGGCCAACTCTTTCCCTCGCTCGCTCGGTTCAAAATCCCTTGGACTCCCTGACTTGAGGCAAATTGTGTGCTCTCCTTTCTATGTCCTTTGTTCCAAAGCCCCTCGCCATTCCCCTTTTTCGTTTCCAGATTTTCAGACATCATCCTCTCTTTGCTTTCAGCCGCTCGCCTCATCTCGCCTCACCTCACACAGGCACACACAGAGAGACCAGACGAACACACTCGCCAATCTGCCGTTTACAGCCCAGATCCTCTCCACTCCACTCCACCGCCTCAACGACCATGAAGACTTCCACCATGACTCTCGCGCTCGCAGCCGCCACCGTTGCCTCGGTCAACGCGCAGGACAACTGCGCCACAACTGCTGTGCGTGGCTTCCTCATTGACGCCAACGCCAAGGCGTGCGCCACCGCGACCGGATTCGCTTGGAAGCCGTTCCGCGTGTACAACCCGACCGAGATCGCCGCGTACTGCGCGACCCCGTCGTGCCTGACCTTCCTCGCGACACTCCCACCGCTTAACCCTGTCGAATGCAAGATCCCAGGTGGTGATAACCCGCTTCTTTACAAGGACTTGTTGGACAAGATCGCGAAGTGCCCAGCCACGACTCCAGCGCCAACCACCGCGGCCCCAGTGCCAGCTCCTACCACGGTCGCCCCAACGCCAGCGCCAACCACGGCGGCTCCAGTGCCAGCGCCAGTGCCAACCACGGCGACCCCTATCACCCCAACGGTTGCGCCAACCACCCCAGAGCCAACGACCCCAGTCACGCCATCGTGCTAAGCGTAGCCCTGGTAAAGCGATTGCATCGATGAGACAGCAGCAGGTGTCAGGTGTTATTGTAAAACCCAAGAAAATGTATTTTGAGACCACGAAAGCAAAGAGCGATTACTTCAGGGACGCGTTGTCTTGACAATAGTAACGATGGTTCGCTGCTCTATGCTCCAGATTATTTTGTAGAGGCGACGGGACAAATGGTTGGTCACTTGGCTGGTGCGTTTGCTGTTTGTGGGGGTGGCCATTACGATCGTCCCATTTATTTATTGCATTACGAGTGAGCTGAGTGATTTATGCGGTGGTGTGTGTCCTCTGATGTTCTTGTCGTTGCCAGGCTGATCTCGTACAAGGTGCCATGTCGGCGAGGCATCAGGCTCATCCGGCTTGGATCGTCACGATTGAGGAGCTCAATTGCTTCACCAAGTGAGCGAGAGGATCCAGAAGTTCCGACGTTTGGATCTGGTGCGGTGCTCGTTCGTTTACATCACCTCACGCGCGCGCGCGTTACGAGAATCATTTACAATCCGAAGTCCAGCTCCAAAACCCCCCGAAAAGAAAGGAAAGCGAGCACTTGCATTTGCCGCGTGCTTGCTAGCTAGGGGAGAGCTCGCTTGGCGTGCGCATCCGAGATAATCTCGGAAGTCAGGCTTCTAAAATATCGCTGTAATCAGCGGAGCTCACTTTGATGAGGCCCGTGGCGGCCAACTACAGACGCCGTCAGTCTCAATCCAATCAGTCGCGAAGAGACACGGGAGGCCTTACCAAAGCTCGCCAGTATCGAAACGTACTGTATCTCGCAAAATAGAGCACAAGGTGGAAAATTGTGGTTCTTTTGTCAACGGACTAACTGAACATGGCGTATACTTTTGTGGATCTTAGAACACTCCAAAAGGATTGAGACTTCGACAGTTGGACGATTACGACCTCCGATAATAGCATATTTGTCCCAGATATTTATGCTACCTTTAATAAACAGTTATTCCTGAAAATTTATATCTTGATTATAGTAAGCAAATAGCAGTTAAGCATAATAATAAGGCTCTCAGATTAACTTGCCAAAATGATTCAAGTTTGTTGAAGTCACATTTTAATCAATTTTTAGACACACACTCCTGATTTCCCAATCAAAACCAACCGCAAAGCTCTGACAAGCTGCTTGTCTTCGATGTTCCATTCACGACAAACAAGACTCTCGCTGGTTCATTTCCTATCATCCGTTCTGCGAAATTGCGATGCGTTGTCACCTTCCACCAGGATTCACACGCGCGATGGCCACCAGCCCCATCTCTGGATTGCTCTCCCTTCGCTCGTAATCGTAGCTCCTCGAAGTTTGCTGCATACGTATGGCACGACCAGTGCTATAAGAGGCAAATTGTTCAATGGCGTTATTCATGCAGGCCTTTCGGCCGATTATCCAAAAGCTCTTGCTGTTCCCCAAAGCAGTGCTGGCCCAGAGCACCAAGTGCTTGGGATGAGAGTAACAACACACTGGGCTTTTGTACCGCTAAATACAACATGCACTTACACATATGCAGTTCCAGTACAAGTAGCGATGACTCATTACCTGAGGTGAGTCATTTGGAAAATGACTCACTTGCCGAATAACTGCGTGAGTGACGGTCCCTGGACCTCAACTGCAACTGCTCTGTTCGACTCAGACTCGGAGCCAATCTCCACAATACGAAGCACAATAGGCACGAGCCCTTCTCGCTTGCGAGCTCTTCGGTCTTTCTCTCTTTCTCTCACTCGCCAATTTGCCGCCTCCAGCGCACTCACAGGCACCCACGAACAGCTTCGTCTCTCTCTCTCTCTCTAGCGTTACAGGATGAAGACCTCGACTTTGACTCTCGCGCTCGCCGCCGCCACCGTTGCCTCGGTCAACGCGCAGGACAACTGCGCCATCCTCCCTATCCTCGGTTTCCTGGTCGACGCCAACGCCAAGCTGTGCGCCACGGAGACCACGATCGCCTGGAAGCCGTTCCGCGTGTACAACGAGACCGAGATCGCCGCGTACTGCGCGACCCCGTCGTGCCTGACCTTCCTCGCGACGCTGCCGCCACTCAACCCTGTCGAATGCAGGATCCCAGCTAGCGACTACCCGCTTCTTTACAAGGACTTGTTGGACAAGATCGCGAAGTGCCCAGCCACGACCCCTGCTCCAGCCACTTCATCTCCAGTGACTCCAACGCCTACCACTACCGCCCCTACGCCAGAGCCTACCTCGGTCGCGCCGACGCCAGAACCAACGACCGTTGTACCAACTCCAGCGCCAACCACAGCCGCCCCAGTCCCAGCTCCAACCACGGTTACCCCATCCACTTCAGCGCCGTCGACTACACCAGAACCAACGCTCCCAGTCAAGCCATCGTGCTAATTTCCTATCGTGTTGGGAATACCTCGCGTGCAAGTTTTGGGGTCCAGGACAGGGTCTCACTTAACTAGCTCCAGTTTTGTTTATTCTAAAAGGCTTCAGACCATCAATCAAAGCCAATAGCCACTCACGACGACCTACTGTATTGTTGTTTCCTTGTTGAAATTAGACGGTCGCTGATCGTCTGTGAGAGTCCTCGCCTAGCGAAAGATCTCTCGACCACTGAATTTGAAGTTCAGTGCTTCAGATTGATTCAAAATGATCATTGACTGACAGGCAGTTGAAAAAGATTAACTGACTAAAGGATGTAAAATGAACGGAGCTGGGAACATCCGTCTTCAGTACTGAGCTTTACCCTAGAAAAATGGACTTGCACACTTTGTGGTAGAATACGCTTTCAGCTTGACTCGCGTGCGCCATACTTGCGCGACGACCGCAATGGGGAGGGAGCTCGACCACTGCACAGGCATGAACAAACTTGCGCTGAGTTCCTTGGCATGGGCAACGTTTGGTAACATGCCTGCTACCTGAAGCATGGTACTCTTTAGAGTTTTTCGGAGGGGGCTCTAGGCGTGGTATTCGGTGAGCGACATGCGAGGTTTCCTGACTGGCGAGAGCTGGTGGTGGTTTAATAAGTGTGTCCTTTCAGCCAACACCGGCCTGAAATGGTTGAATCGAGGGAACCATTATTTGTACACCCGCCAGCCTCCGTGTTCGCTACTTCAGCACTTCACTTGTGTTGGAGTGAGAATGGGGTACGAGCGACGGCTTCCTTGATCAATAGACAGGTTGTCCACAGCAGCTCGGCGTGGCCGTCAGCTCCAGCATCAGGTGCGTCATGATGCTGTCTCTTTTTCCTAATGTTGTTGTTTGTGTTGTGTGGATAATACCATTTTTTAAACGTAGATTTTGTATCCTGCCAAACCCGAAGTCATCCGATTTGTTTGGATATACCCACTCACCAATTTGTGTGGCATCGTCGAACAAACTGGTGAGTGGGTACAAACAAATTGCGGGTACATGAATGGGTGAATCGATTGCGTCCTTTTGATGGGTAGCTGGCTTCCACCCACCGCAATAATTTTCAAGCTCTTTTGTCGAATGCTCCACACCCACGAGACCTTCAATCAACTTCCTGGCTCGCTCAAGACATAGACAACAGCAAGACTCAGTTCGATTCGCTCTTCCCAAACGCGCGATGATGACCTTCTTCCAGGAGTCGCAGGGTCTGTCTGCCAGCCCGAGATATCTCCTGGGGACTCCTATCGAGTCCTTCGATCAGTACCGTAGCTTCTGGGAATCGTAGACGAGAGTCCCGCTTGTAAGTTCATCTTCCTGCTTTACACATATTATAACTGCTGGAGAGCGATTATTGACTGGAGAGCTCGGCCGTCACGCTCCGAAAGATAACAAACAAGAACCGAAGCGGCATTTCAGCCTTGTCATGTAGTATACTAATGATGCACCGAAAGCAGGCTCTGATGGGTGGCTGTGCGTAACGGCACAGAATTCTGGGTACTCGACTCGGCAATCTCTATCTCTAATACACACCACACACTGCGCTTATTCAGCTCGCTCTCGGCGTCATGATCTGCACAAGTGCCGATGCTGGTAGTATTCCAGCGGTGGTTAGGCCTACTGGTGTTCTCTAACGTGTGAGCGCTCGTGTGCTCGACGCCATAATCGTCAATTCGCTGACGGCACCAGTCTGGTTGGAGCGAATTGACAGGCGGGTTGGTGGATTCGTCGCGAGGGCTTCGAACCCAAAACGGGAGTGATATTGAGTACTCTAGTGCCCATTATCATTTAAATCCCAGTTGCAGACGATGAGCGAAGGTGAAGTGCTGGTCCATCCTGTTTTTGTGTGGTCCTCCCGACTTCGCTGACATGCATCAGATGCGAAGAGCCATGTTTTCAAGCTTCGAAACCATATCCAAACCATTAACCATACGCTTCGGATGTACTACAGTACAGTACACCCAAATGAAGACCCACTGCTGGCGAGATTGCTATCTAGCTAGCCTGCCATTTCGTATTTCACCGTTTTCGTCACCAGCCCAGTTAACCAGCAACACACATCGCAGAGACAGAAATGGGCAAGTTCGCGGGAGCGCTCGGACTCAACGCCAAGGGCCAAGTGCGCATCGAGCTGCTCAAGCCAGACTACGTCGCCGGTGAAATGACGCAGGGCGTCGTGTACGTAAACGTGCGCAAACTCGTGCACGCCAATGGTGCGTACCTCTTCGCAAGCGAATGACACCATGAGCTTCGAATGTTGGGTATGCGCTAACGAATAGTATTATTTCGATTGAGGAATGAATGGCGGTAGCACTCGTGGTCTTTGTCGTTGGCAAGGAGCGAATGTCGTGGTCTGAAGACGATAGGGCAGGGCACTCGCAGACCCGGAAGCTCTCGAATACGATTTTCAACCTCAAGGTAGTATTTCACAAACCCATGCTGGCTGTCTAGATGAACGGCATAGGAAGTACTACTGTGATCACTGATATTTCAGTCTCTCTCTCTCATACAATCTGTAGATCTTGCTCACAAGCCTTCCGACGCAGTACGAGCCGGGCGACTACGTGTACCCGTTCCAGTGCTTGCTGCCACCGAACCTCCCGGGGATGATCTCGCTCGAGCGATCGAACTGGTTCAAGAAGAAACCGAATCTCAAAGTCAGCGTCAAGTACAAGGTCAAGATGCAGCTCGAAGTAAAGGGCTTCTTCGTCGCGGACCTCTCGCACACGCTCAATGACGTTCGCATCCACGCGCTGCCTCCCATAGGTGGCGGTCCGTTCCCGAGTGTCCACGCGTCGGACTCCAAACAGGCGAGGCTGCTCATGGTTGCCGATCAAAGGATTTGCGAGGTTGCTGCAGTGCTGGAGAGCGGGGTGCTGGTCGCTGGAGCTCAGGCGCGCGTCACTGCGAGTATTTGCAACGACTCGCGTAGACCCATGCACAAGATCTCGATGCAGCTCATCCAGACGATCGTGGTGGGCGACGACGAGTTCCCCAGAATGACCTGCGAGCGCGAGTACAGCGGACTTGATGCCGAGAGCGAGCGGAGCAACGCGCAGTTTACGTTCGTGGTTCTCAATTCGGTGCTGGCGCCAGTGCCGGCGAGTACGGGTATCCAGGGCTTGTTCTCGGTCTACTACACGTTCAGACTCAAGTGTCGCTTCAAGCTCTGTTGGAGCGTGGTGGTCGAGTTCCCAGTCTTCGTCGCGACGAAAGAGAGTCTGGCGAGGGGTGCGAGTTCTCCGGAACAGTTCTCGCCGTATGTTCCGATAGCGAACCCAGTGTCCCAGTGGCCTGTGGATTGTTGATTTTATAAAGTGGTGCATGCACGAGATGATCGTATTACGAGATGAATGGGTTCATTTCCTTTGGGCTTGGAGAGAAGAGCCACAACCACCACCAGCTTTTCGCAAATCGAGCGATTGCAACTTGCAAAGCAGAGTCGTTGTACAGCTGAACTCACCAAATGAACCCATCCACAATCGTTTTGCGTGGAGTTGGGAGCGTTCGTTTGTCCGCACACAACTAAGCTGGGCAAGTGTCTGTGGTGAAGTGAGTACCCCCAGCACAGCACGGCTCTACCAGCGGATCTCATTTTATTGTTCGTTCACGAAACCTGAAGGAACAACCAACAGCTCATTCCTCCATTTGCCTGCCTTCGCCACGTACATACTCGCGCTCGTGCACGGATAAGCTGAATGGTGGAACTGGGCTGGCTGCAATGGCAAGCTCGTTGCCACTACATCCTCGTCCATCACCAGCTCACCGATCTTCACAGGGAAGGACTATGTGCTCGTCAAACTGCCGGCGACCGCGGACGTCGCAGCGTACAAGCATTTCTTACAGCTGTGCGCGAGTGTGGACCGTTGCTCAACGAGCGAGCGCATCTGCATCTCCGGCATGCTCAACAACGGCAGCAATGTGGTTGTCGAGTCGCTCTCGACCACGAACTCGTGCGGCAGCGGCCTGGTTGGTTCCAACGCCGCCGACACGGAAGATGGCTCGTTCCATCCGGCTGCTCTGTGGAGGCTTCCACCCGGTCGCCGAACTTGTGCAGGACATGGACACCTCGCTGGTCGATGAGTGAGGCTTCATCCGTGTGAACATGCAGCTGCAGCTCGACAACGAGTGTTCCCACCACGTCTTCGCATTGGGCGACGCGAGCAACCACCCGACCCCAAAGATGTCGTTCATCGCTGGACAACAAGGTGCCTTCTTGGCTACGGAGCTCGTCAGTGTCATCCGCAAGATCCAGCCGCCGTTCACCAAGCCTTTCCCGAAGATGGCGACTGAAGCCATGGTGCTGCCGGTTGGACCTAACAGCGGGGTCCCGTAGCTGCCGTTGTTCGGCGGACTGGTCTTCGGCGACTTCCTCACGCGCAAAATCAAGGGCGAGAGCACGCTCGTGGGCTTGCTGTGGATGCGCTTGAATGCGAAAATGTCAACTACCAAGTAGGCAGAGTCACTCGGCTGTACTGAACTATAGGATTCTGTCGTAGTTCTGTACGTACATCAGAGCAGACGCTACTAATACATACATGAGCGAACATGCATTTCTCAATCAAATTTTGTACCTATGCTGTCCAGGGCTCCCTTTTATCCTCTAGATTATCCTCATCAGCTCTCTTGCTGTCTATTAAATCACGAGCTCAAAGTGACTCAGACCCCAGGTTTCAACGACCTCAACCCCACGTACCCCAGTTCCAACCACCTCGACCCTACTACCCCAACGCCAACGAGCCCAGTTCGTCCAGGTTGCTAAGCAGCAGCCTAACTACACTAACTCTTCAAGTGATAAGGGCTAGAGCTTTAGGAACTTTGTGTAGTGTATGGAATTACCCCA
>JAASGV010000645.1:0-19320 GCA_023334355.1 Globisporangium abappressorium
CAGTAGCGGAGGTTATATCGCTTCTTGTCGTAGATCATCTGCTTCAGCTTGTCCCTGGTCGACTGGTGGTAGATGTGCGCGACAAGGACGCTGTAGCTGCTGCTCTTGCTGTTGGCGTCGTCACGCACCGCATACCGCAACGTCACCATGCATTCATTCATTCATTCATGTTGCTACTTTTCACAGTTGGAACGGTTGCTTTGCAGTATAAGTGTGTTTTAGAGCTGCATGGCTTCCCATTTACATTGAGAGACAGCGATCATGTGCGTTCCGTTGATCACAGTGAGGAAAATCTCGCCAAATAGCACTATCACTGCATGCTTCTTCATCTCTGTGCTCCTCTCGAAAACAACCGGCGCACGAACTGGAGAATACTATATAGTAGCACCGAACGGAACACGGCAGTCATGTCTTGATCATCATTGCTTCGTATTCCGAAACTGCTTCAAATCGAGAAGAAAGAGCCACTGAGGCCGAGGATAAACCTCCGCAGCAGCACGCAAAATCTGAAACGGGTGGTGCATCGCGCTCTACACGAAAGTACTGTAGGCATAGAGAGGCTTTTGTGCGCTTGAGGGTGTCAGCCAGTGGGGGAGTGGTGCGCTCGGACAGCGTTGGGCGCTTTCCTGTTGACCCGAACGAACAGCAAGGACCACGCTTCTCGTTACGACATCTATGGTATTTATCCGGGCATGGAGCTGACTGAATCGCGCCAGCCAACGAGCAGCCCGTGCGCCTCCGCCACTTTTGCTATTGAGCGAGAATTCCGTTGGTTTGGTTGCATCTCCTATTGAGAAATGCGTCCTCTTGCCCTCAGGACAGCAGCGACTCATCGGCTTCTCATCGTATTCTTCTCCGCGCGCAACTGGAAATGCGAGTGCTGTGCGAGCTTCCAGCGCCAGCTCGGATGACAGCGGCCAATTGCAGTCTTTCACCTTCCATCTCCTCTCTAGTAAGTAGCTCATTTAAGGTGTCCGAGTGTTTAACCTAGGCTTCAACGCCTAAAACAATCACTTTGACATAGAAACCTGCTGGAGACTGTCGATAGTAAAATGCTGGCAAGAAAATCAGAGGCAGCTTTTCAGACCACCTGATAACGTCAATGTGTGTCTATAACGGATCACTAGTTTTTACATTTGTATGCACGGTAACGACCGGTTTTGTCAAACATATTTTAGAAAAGATTATGCATTACCACGGCTCTGACACCGGGATTTGCTCAGGTGCTAGTACTCTCCGAGTCGCTTACAAATCTCAAGATAAAGGGTCTTCTAATTGAGCTGGGAGAGCAAATCTCGGAGATCTAAGTGGAATCGCTCAAATAGAAATTTGCCTCTTGAATCCTATATACCTCTTCAAAACGATTGGCATTCAATTTTAGGACATTGTCCTACAGATATTTTGTTCTAGGACGCGGTCGACTCGATTGGTAAAGAGCATTGGAAGGGACACAACGCGAAAGCAGCCAGCCAAATAAATACACACATGTCAAACATGGAGGAAGACGACCCGATCGTGGCGGAGATCCCGGTGCACCTCGCCGATGAGCTGCGCAAGAACATGTACGTGCTTGCTCGACAGCTCTCGCTCTATCTGCTGGTACTTTCTTCACGAAAAATTGACCCACTAGAGCCTCCGCTACGATTGTTTATCTTGTGAAACATGAGCAGCTACATGGTGCAGTTCCCGCTGCGTCCGTCCTACCGGCCGATGCCGAACGCGCCGCGCGCTGCGCGCATCAAGCCGTCGAACAACATCCTACAGCTGGACTACGAGGTGGACCAGCGCAGCGAGCACTTTGACAAGGATGCCGAGGACTACCTGAAGCAGAAGTACCTGCGGCTGCACTCGTCGAGCGTGCCGGCGCTCACGAACTACACGGTGGGCGTGTTCCGCCAGGGCCAGCTGCACCTCACGCCCGTGACGTCCGTGCTGCAGATGCGTCCGAGCCTGGCGCACATCGACGACGCTGTCGAGGAGGAGGAAGAAGGTGCGTGTGTATATAGCTAGCTGCCGTTGTAGCGATGCTACATACGGAAAGGAAGCCTGCTTGTCTTCTAACGTGTTGGCTGTGTTATCATCACGTGTAGACATGGAGGTGACTGCAGAGCAGGAGCAAAAGGAGGCCGCGGCCGCGAACGAAGTGAAGGAAGTGCAGTTCCAGTTTAAGAAGAAGCAGTCGGAGCGCGCGATCTCGGCGATCCAGAGCTCGTACGCATTCAAGAAGCAGCAGATCAACGCCGAGCAGTGGCGCGAGCTGCAAGTCATGGACAAGAACGTACGTGGAGCATGCGGATGCTGAGCGTGTGCGTGTTATACAGCTGAATAGTACGGGTATTAACTTACTTCACACGTTGGTCTCCATGTATTCTGTAGAACGCGGCTGCGGACGAGGAGTTCGAGCATCTGTTCAGCGAGCGCGACGAAGAGCTCACGACGGCGATGTCCCCAGAGGAGTACCTTAAGGCGCTGCGTTACCGCACGAACGCCGACGAAACCGCGCTGACTGCAAAGTACGTTGATCCATGTTTACACATCAGCATTGTGGCATTGTGGCTTTGTGGTTGTATCAATCAGTCTAAAGTCCTAACGTTCCTTGTGATTTGACTTACAACCAATAGCAGCAGCAAGAGCTTTGACGCCGAAGAGAATGAGGAGAAAGAGGCGATGGAGAAGCCGCAGGTGCACGCCAAGCACGCCGAAGTGGTGCAGATCCTCTCCACAGGTACGTTGTGAGCTCCATTATCCATTTACATCTGCTGGAAGAACTACCTGGGACTGTCGCTTTGTGAGACGACTGATGATGATTGACTGTGCTTGCTCTGATTCATGATTTTTAGACCACATTATCCACTTTGACGCGCTCCAGCGCCTCGTGCCAAACATGAGCGAAGACGAGCTGCTCGACGCGCTCAATCACGTCGCGATCTCGGTGCGCGGCCGTCTACTCGTGAAGAGGTACAGGGTCAAATTTCATTTGCACAGGCTCGCTTTGTTGTTGCTCTAGTGCATATCGCCATTCTCACTTTTATTGCTGCTGCTGGTGTTGTGACGCTCGTAGCTCGCTGGCGTGTCGTGACGCTGCTGCGATCAACGCCCGTAATGTCATTCTGGAGGAGGTACGTACCGTAACGAAATCATTTTCCTCATGTATCAAGCATCGTGCAACGGGTTTGGCATATCTGATATACTCACACTTGTGATACTGTGCATTTGGATTTCTGCAGCTGAGCAAGAAATCGATCGGCGTGCGTCGCATGGACGTGGCGGAGAAGTACTCGCTGTGCCCCGACGCCATGAAGAAGACCTTAGAAGGTATTGTTGGACTTTGGCTTTGTCGTCTGGAGTGATTATTTTGTATGGGCCAAATTGCAATTCTCACCCATTCTCTCTATTTCTCATTTGTGACTGTAGATTTCGCGTCGTTGGACTCGGTCTCCAGAACGTGGACGTTCAAGCTGGGGGCCGACGACTCGTTCGCCAAGCGCTTCCCTGCGGTGTCGAAGGCGATCAAGCTGTGATGAATTTGTTTTAGGATAGAGGAGAATGAGGCGCGCGACTGCTTCGTTTGGCAGGCCCTTGTGGATTGCAATTTCTGGTAAATGAATGACACACCACATGCATTTTGTTTCGCGCGACATTCTTGAATGCTCTAAGGAAACTGGTGCTGTGAGTTGGGAGATCGAAGTAAGTCGGACACTCCTGTGAGATCACATGCCTCAACAACTTCAGCACGCCCATGAAGCATGAAATGTACAAATCGCCCTCTATGTTGTTCGCAAGTGCAGCACCAAGTTTCCGTTCGTATACGGTTGTGTGTGTGTGAGGGGGAGGACTCAATTCTCGTTGCCAGAGCAGAAACAGTAGGCCGAATGTTATGAGGACTTCGCTGGTGTTCGTCGCGGGAAGGCAGCGTGCGCCAGCTCTACTCCACACCGGCGAGATTTGAGGCTCTCTTCGTGGAAAAAACAAAGGTAAGATCAGCACCAAGGCGATACTGTCAACAGCAAGATCTTCACGTCGGGAAAAGCTCATTTGATGGCGGATTCGTGTTCGCTTTGGTTGATTGAGAGACTTGGTTGGGCTGTGTGGGTTTGTGTGTGTTGGTAGCGATGACTGGTTGACTGGTAGTTCTCTCTTCTTTGTTGTTGCATTTGTTGGTTTATCTAAGGCAATATAAGTTCACTCGTTCTCGCATTGTGCTATGTACAATGGCGGTCGTTCATATGTTGCCTAGTCCTATAGATTCCCAAAACAAAACAACACACAATTGGTGAATTAGCCCACGACCTCTTGACATCAAAATACCACAGTCATGTAAGCGCTCGTGTCTTTACCTTGTTGTACTGCTTGAACTCTCTCCAGCAGCTCTCGAACGCGGCCTGCTCCTTGCGCACTTCGTCGATTTGGTGCCAGTTCTTCTTGAGCGCCTTCTTGTACGCCGCGTACGTGTCCCCGCAGTGAGTCTCGACCTCGCGCAGTCTGTTCAATGAGAGAGATCCACAAACAATACAGCCCTCACACGTTAGTACATACACACATACACCTCATATACGACGCGCACACACACACATACACGCATGTATCCAGTTCAAATCCTACACACACGCCCCAAACACTCACGTTTTCATGACACAGGCGGTGACCTTCTCGCCCTGCGACAAGCACGCGCGCGGGTCGGCGTTGTTCTGCTTGCAGCGCATGAACTCGAGGTTGGCGTCGGCGCACTCGTAGCCGAGCACGCGCGCGGCGCACGTGAGGCTCGTGTTGTCCGTGGACGGCAGCGTGTTCGTGGCGTCGGCCATGGCTTCTTGCTTACAGGCAGGTCTTGCTGAGCTGTTGAGCTGCTTGCTGTTTGTTTTCGCACACACACGAGGCCACCACCAAAACCCCGAACGATGAACGAGAGGAAGGGGAACGCCGGATGCCAAGGGAGTGTGGGGCGCGCTCTGGGCTGTCGATGTGAGGCGCTCCACAGTTACTGTGGATTATCTAAAATAGCAAAAGTTGGTTGATTATGCGTTAGTAAAGGTTAAATTTATCGGGAATAGGATTGGTTAAAAACGAGTCCATTTAATTGATTATAACCAATCATAGTATTGGATGGCGCCAAAACGATTGGTTTGCAACTTGGAGCTCTTTGAAAAGCTCTTTGAAAGGGCATCAGGCAACAGCACGAGCATATCGGAGCAGATCGGAGCAGACAGCACGCATGGCGAAGAGTGGAGTGGCGACAACAAAGGCAGCAGCCGTCGGTGGCAAGAAGCGCGGGCGTGAGCAGAAGGAGGAGCCGAAGAAGACGAAGGCATCCTCCAGCGGCAGCGACAGCGAGGATGACAGCGGCAGCGAGAGCGAGACCGAGAACGCGCTCTTCCGTCCTGCCCCAGTGAAGCAGAACGACAGCGACGAAGAAGAATCATCGTCTTCTAGCAGCGATGACGAAGAAGAAGAGGACGCACCAGTCAACGAAGAGGTCGCGCCGGTGAAGAAATCCGCCGCCGACAAGGCGTCCAAGAAGAACGCCAAGAAAGAGGTGGAAGCCGTGCAGGAAATCGACGCGAACATCAAGGAGGAGATGGACAAGAAGACCGAGGCGACCGTGTACGTGGAAGGCATCCCGTACCAAGCGGATGAAGGTGACGTCGTGAGTCACTTCTCGGTCTGCGGCATCGTGAAGGAAGTGCGCATGCCCCGCTACCAGGACTCTGGTCGTCCTCGAGGGTACGCGCACGTGGTGTTCGAGTCTGAGAAGGCGATCCCAAAGGCGCTCGAGCTCGACGGCAAGTACCTCTTCAAGCGTTATTTATCGGTGCGCCGCGCGCAGACGCCGCGCACGCTGGAGCTGGCGCTGAAAGAGACGAAGACCGTGAAGAAGGCCGTCGTGGGCTGCAAGACCGTGTTCATCAAGCAGCTGCCGTACGACGTGGAGGAGCAGACGATCCGCGACGCGCTCTCGATCTGTGGCACGATCACGAGCATCCGCCTGCCGCTCTGGAACCACACAAAGAAGCTCAAGGGGTTCGGCTACGTCGAGTTCTCCAAGGAGGACGAGGCCGTCGCAGCGGTCAAGCGCAGCGGTATGAAGCTAGGCGGCCGCATGGTGATCATCAACTTGGACGTCGCCGGCGCGCCAAAGGCGAGTTTCCGCCAGGTGGACGGTCAGTACTGGAACAAGACGGAGGAAGCGAAGAAGTCGCTCGCGAAGAA
The DNA here is from genome assembly GCA_023334355.1 of Globisporangium abappressorium. Lineage (NCBI taxonomy): Eukaryota > Oomycota > Peronosporomycetes > Pythiales > Pythiaceae > Globisporangium > Globisporangium abappressorium. The sequence goes on from JAASGV010000645.1 coordinate 6,208, forward strand.
GCTCTCGGAGAAGAGCCAGCGCAGCAACAGCGGCGCGGCGAACAAGAAGCGAAAGACCACCAAGTAACTATGATTTTTCCTCCTCGTTTGTCGAGGCTTTGCATATTTGATCTGGTAATAGAACGAACGAGTTAGATAGTGCTTTTGTTTGCGATTCGGTTGTTGTTGTTGTATTTGAATATCTGGTGATGATATATTAGCAAGTAAGCGCACAAAAGCCTACCAATCTCTAACCTACCGATTAGGAGGAGGAGACGTCAAAGTCCCACTGCTCCCGCACGCTCGCCGCCCCCTTCGCGTTCAGGCGCTCTTCTGCCTCCAGGATCTCTTCGATCGACGCGCGCTTCATGTGCGGCTGGTCGCGCTCTTTGATCTCATCCTGGTATCACAATGAAGGCAATTCACATATGGCATATGAGTACGTTGGCACGAGACCGTGGATAACATGCTTCAGCTGGTGCACTGGGCTTACCAACTCGCCGAGCAGCACAATGTTGTCTCCTCTATCGATCATGTCATTCGCACACAGGCATGTAGTTCACATACACAGATCAGCTCCCATATCAGCCGCTATAGAGTAATAAGGTCATCGATCTGTAAGCGCACCGAATGATGTTCAATCCTAGCTCAATGTCGCAGAACATGCCGTCGGCAACGTGGCGCTCGTACGTGTCCTCCAAGATGATATTTGCTGCAGCATCAACAGCGTCAATAACCCCATAACGCCGTCAGATACGCGCAGAAGCATAGTGTGATAACAGACAGCGACACGCAGTAAGAGGCAGAGCACTCACAGAACTGGTCAAAGCTGCGAATGTATCCGACCAAGTGGCGACCGTCACGCAACACCACGAGGATTTTCTCTGCAGATCATGGACAGAAAGCAATATGAGAAGCGACGATGAGCCACGTGTGAGCACGTAGATATAGATGGGCACTAGCAGCACATAGACGCCCTGTATAAGCACACGCAACGCACTGTCGAGCTGCTCGATGAGACTGATGGAGCCTGGGAAATAGCCGCTCATGTTGATTTGATGCTGGCCCCTTTCAATATTGCTTGCCTTCTTTTTGCTCGCAAAAACACATTTCATGCTTGTAAAATCGCGTCAATTCATTTCTTAATTGCTGACAAACAGTTTTGAATTTGTCGGTTTAGAGATTGGGCGAATGAATCGCCTCGCACTTTGGTGAATCGTATCGGTTTAGAGGGGATAACAAATGAATTGCCCCCAATCCGGTGATCCTGCTTTGGTGTTGCTCGTGTGTGGCCTGTGGAAAGCAAGCAAGCAGGGAATCAATCGCACGAAGCGCAAAAAGAAGCGAACAGAGAGACGATGTGGGCGACGCGAGTGCTGCGCATGGCGGTGAAGAAGACCACGACGGGCATCGTCGGGATCCCTGTGAACGCGAACGCGCGCCAGGACCTCATCAAGATCTACCAGAAGACGCTCCAGGAAGTCAAGGTGCGCAGCGATCTGATCAGAGAAAGCTGGCGGCGACAAATGAGCTCTTCGTGGTTGGTTCGCTTGACTAATATAGAGCTCTTCGTAATGTGATGCGATGGTGGATATGATGTACAGGTGCTGCCAGAGGACGCCGTGTACAGAACCTCGGTGGAGCGAATCACCAACTACCGCCTCAAGGTCGTGCTCGACAACGAAGATGTACGTAAATGCTCGAGTGTGCTGTGCTCAATGGGCTTGTGTCGTTATGGATTGTGGTATCCTAACTTGTCGTTTCGCGTACCAATTGTTTTGTTGGCTGTGTGGACGATATGACAGGAGACCGTGATCGAAAAGGAAATTAACATGGGCCAGCTCGAAGAGCTGATCGAACAGGCCGAGGACGAGCTGAGCGTCATCCCAGTCTACTTGGAGAACAAGCTCTGGGAGCCTCCAGTCAGCGCGTAAATGCAGACATACGCAGCGCCACGCAATCAGTGAGTGCAGCGGTGACTTTTACTTACTCCTCCAACTAATAAACACACGAAAGATCAAACAACATGCACACAAGGGGTCCGCTCGTTAACTTCCTCAATATCATGGCGACTAAGACTTAAGACTCAGGCATGTGCATGTTAAACAAACCGAACAATCTGTATCCATGTGTGTATGTGTGTGATCTTAAAAAAATGCAAGTCTACAAGCCCAAGCCGCTATTTCTCTACCCAATATTATCAGTCCGTCCAACCGCCAGCTATTGTTACTACACGCTCGTAGTACTAACTTAGTTGCGGATCTTGCGACTGCGCGTGAGGTTCGCCTTGATACCCGTGGTCTCACCACCGTACTTGCTCGCCTCGCCCACGCGCACGTCGCGCACCTGGCCCTTTCTGCGGATGATCGCCTTGCGGAACTGCATGCGCTTCTTGACGCGCGGGTTGCGGTTGAGCTTGCTCTTGTGCGCCTTGAGGCCCTTGTTCTTGATGATCTCGTACGTGGCGCCGCGCTTGGCGTCCTCCGCGTCGGTGTCGTCGTCGCTCGACGCGAGTCCGGGCTGCTCGTGCGTGTACAGCTGCTTCTTGGACTGCTGCATCGCCGTCTTCTCCCGCAGTGCGGCCTCGTAGAACTTGGCGGCTTCCTCCTTCTCGGCGGCAAGTGCTGCCGAGGCGTTCTTGGTCTTCTGCTTCTTGGCCTTGGGTGTGTCTTCAGCAGCAGCAGTCGCCGAGCTCTTGCTCTTCTTCGTCTGTGCCTTCTGCTGCTTTGCTGTGCTGTTGAAAAACTTGGCCATGCCGTCATCCACCTCGACTGGGAACTTCTTGGTCAGCAGCTCCTGCAGCTGCGGCTCCATCGCTTCGTCCACCGCCTGCAGCTTGTTCATCTGCTTCTTGATAGCCAGCAAGTGCTGCAACACCGGGTGGTCCACGACATTCTTGCCCTCGGCGCGCAGCAGCATGTAGAACGAAATGTTGGACACGTAGTTGAGCATCAGGTTCTGTTTCGTCACGAGGTACTGCATGCCCGTGTTGAACGCGGTCGTCGTGCGGCGCACGTCCTTGAGCTTGAGGATCGCGGGCGAGACCACTTCCTTCAGCTCCTGCAGTGTGGACTCCAGCTCCGACATCAGACCGAGCAGCTCCGGAGTCGACTGGTTGACGATCTGCAGCTTGTCCTTCTTGGACATCTTGGAGAAGTCCTTGTGCACTCGCTCGATCGCGCTGTCGCCTGCATCCACAAGCGTGGAGATGTCTGCGAGCTGCGCGCCGACGAGGTCTTCGTCATCGATTTGCGCGTCGTTGCCATCTTCGTCGTCCTCGTCATCGTCTTCGCCGGCATCGTCGCCGTCAAAGCCAAAATCCTCTTCGTCCATCATATCCGCCTGCTTGCGCTGCAGCTCCAACGCGGCGTCCTCCTCGTCTTTGGCGGCTTCTTCGTCCGAGTCGAGCTCGAACTCAGCAGTGTCGGCCGAGTAAAAGTTCTTCTTGGACTTGCCCCACTTGCCGTCCATCTGCAGGATCTTCTTCTTCTCGCCGTCAAAGTCTTCCGCGTTGTCGTCATCGTCGTCGTCTTCAGCGTCGTCATCATCGCTGTCGCTCTCTTGGTCTTCGTCGTCGTCCTCGCCTAGCTCCATCACCTCCTGGTCGTTGCCGAGCTCGGATCCGTCCGAGTCCACCTCCTCCGAGTTGTTCTCGTCGTCCGACGGGTCGTCGTAGAACGCCAGCTCGGCCTCCTTCTGCTCCTTCTCAGCGGCCGCCGCGCGCTGCTTCTGCAGACGCAGCTCGCCGCCACCGTCGCCCGTGCGCGAAGTGTGTCTCTTCTTGCGGCCCATGCTTGCTAGCTCTGTGTGTGTCTCTAGCGCCCAACGAACTGGCAGGCAGGTAGGTGCTCAATATGCAGCAATGCCAATCGCGCTCTTGCTTTTTTGCAAGCAGCTCTTCACACACACACACACGCTTTTGACTGGTTGGCTGGCTGAAACAACTTCCCAGATAGAGTGGCCCACGTCACAGTACCCAGTTTACCACTTCCAGACGATGTGCACCACTCTATTTAGCTCGATGTGCGTGATTATGCGACAGATTAGCGTGCGTCACGCCATTTTTGGCGGTGGCCCGCCCAACTGACTGGACCACCTCACATGCTGTGCTCGTCGCCGTCGCAATCACAAAGAACACAGACGGCCATGCGAGCAGCTCGTGTGGCGAAGACGCTCCTCGTGGAGAAGAAGCGCGCGTGCGCGGCAGGCGTCCACGCCAGCGTTGCCCTCAATGGCTCCGCTCGCGCATTGCACCCTCGCCACCAGCCTGTCGTGAGCGCGCAGCTGCTGGTGCGCGCGTACGCCTCCAGTTCTGCTGCCACTGTCTCTGCTGCTGCAAGTGACAAGCAGCAGCAGCAGCTCAGCAAGTATGCGTGGGCGGAGACGGACCTGCCGCCCCCATCGCCCGGACGCGGCTTTATCGGTCGCTCGGCGAACTTTGACGTCACGGAGCGCCAGGGCCAGCTGGACCGCTGGGAGTGGCTGCTGCGGCTGCTCGGGTTCATGAACGAAGACGACCGCCTGTACCGGAACTCGACGTGCCTCTTCCAGAGCTGCGTGAACCAGACCGCGATACCCGAGTTCTACCGCGCGCTGCACGTGAGTCCGGACTTCCGCTCGCAGCAGGCACTGCTGATGGTGCACGTATGGCTCGTGCACCGCCGCCTGGCGCTCGAAGGCACCGAGGGCAAGGTCATGCAGGAGCTCGTGTTCGACCGCCTCTGGGAGGAGACCGTCGTGCGCATCCGCTACCTCAACGTGTCGGAGCTGACCGTGAACAAGCACCTGGCCGAGGTGCAGCAAGTGGGTTTTAACGCGTGCATCGCCTACGACCGCGGCCTGAAGGAGAGCCCCGCGGCGTTCCAGAACGCGATCGCAAAGCACCTGCTGGAGAACGAGACCCCCACGGGGCTGCGCGTGGCGAGCGCCATGGCGGACTACATGAAGCGCGAGCTCAAGAACTTGGAGAAAGTGGACGCGACGTACATTATTGAAGGCACGATCCCGTGGGGCCCGCATCCGGCGGTGTCGTCGGACGCCCCCACGACGGAGGACGAGAGCGACTACACGCTGATCGGCCAGAAGGTGGGCAACTGGCGCGCGGCGCTCGACAACCGCGGCAAGCTCTACTACTGGAACATGACCACGCGGTTCTCGGTGTGGGACCGTCCGGCGGAGGACAAGCTCTACGAGGGCCTCGACAAGGCGAAGAAGTGAACAAAACAACAAGCGTCCTAATTGCTCGTGAATTTGAAAGTATATTCGACTCCATAGATCTCCTCCTGTGCATGTGGCTGCCTTTAAGAGACATCGCATAGCCACATGCATAGCATAGCAACGACCATGATGATAAATCAAAAACAAAACAGATCCGATGTTTGTTGTAGCAGCCTTTCAGAATTCGGTGTCCTCCCATTCTAATCATCATTTTTATCCCATCGTTATTCTGCAACCAGCAGTGCAAGCGCGTCGTGAGCTCAGCACCTGCTGGGGCGTATCTATTGAACTGGCCTATCAGTGGCGCGCGCCATCGACTTACTGCTTGTCGGCCGCCGCTTGCGCTTGCTCAGCAGCGCGCTCGCGACGCTCCTGCATCTTCTGGCGCACGTAGGCGTCGGAGGCGCGCGCGCGCTTGAGGTTCTCGTCGCGCTTGCGCTCCTTCTCCTTTTTGAAGCATTTGTCCAGCGCGAGCTTGGCTTCGTTGCACGCACCGAAGAACTTCATGCGCGGGTTCTCTTCATGGCACTGGTACAGGTTCGAGATCACCTACGTACATCCAAACACCACCACCAAAAAAAGAGATCAACCGAATCGCGATCAGTCAGCACCGCAACCATGGTGCTGGCAAGTACATAGCGATTACTGGCTGTCCATCTAAGCGCCACCACACACCTCTTGGCAGTCTGGGTGCGGTCGTTCCAGTGGGGCGTGCATGGCGCTTCGCTTCACGTGCTCAGCTTCTGGTCTGGCTGGTGTTGTTGCAAAGTGGTGAAGACTCAACAAGCAACTAATTTTTTCTCATGGTACCTTGTTTTGAAACTATTTCGATATCCCACCTCTTATTGGGTCACCCATCAAGCTCAAATTTGAACGCAGGTCGCACGGATGTTGCACGAAGGTCGCTTGAAGCGCCTTTTGCGCCATCCTGTCCTTGGCTTTCATGGAGCTGCTCACTTTGACTCGCACAACACCCGAAGGACCAAGTCGAATCGCACCGCCGCCGCCACCATGGACCAGCAGAACTTCACCGCCGCTCAGAAGAATGAGCTCATCATGCGCGTGCGTGCCGACTGTATATTGTCTATACTGAATATGCCGAGAGCACGCTGCTAATCGCGTATTATTTGTGTACTCTTTGTGCACCCACAGGTCCGCTCGGAAGTGCAGCAGCAAGCGCTCCAGGAGCTGACGCAGAACCTGCAGGAGAAGTGCTTCGACAAGTGCCTCACGCGCCCGTCGGGCAAGCTCGACAGCAAGCAGCAGAACTGCCTCGCGCTCTGCATCAACCGATACATCGACACCATGAAGGTCGTCTCCGAAGCCATGGTGCAGCGCGGCCCACAGGTTCGTTTATGTTTGATTTTGGGCAAGATTGGATCTTGATGTTGTTTGTGAGTCAGATGGTCTCTAATGTAATTGAATGCGCTGTGCCGTGTTTCCTGTGCTTGTTTGATGCAGAGTTAAGCTGTTCATGGAGCGAACGGACTCTTCTCTGCCAGCTTAGATAGTGACCCCAGCTTTTCCTAAGTCGTCACGTCATAATATACGTTGATTAGCACAGCACCCGGCGGTTCATTTGTTCGTGCGGCATTAGTTTCGACGAGCGAGTCGACGACATCTAAGTGGTCTTCCTGATATTTGGCGTCAAGCTACAGGTGGAGCGCCAGGCCAATAGCATGTGTTTTTCATATTACGCTCATGCTCGCGCTCAAGAAGTACACGGCATCCGGTTCTCCCCGCGTGCAGAGTCTCCAAATGCGGGTCTCACCAGTTTGGTGTCCATTTGCACGTCGAAATGCAGCAGAAGTTTGTAGCCGACCTTGATTCGTTGGAGACCAAACAACATACTGTACTGTATAAGTATAGGGAAGAACTTCGGCTTGGTCGCGAACCTCCTGTTGGGTGCGGCGCACTGTGGAATTGCTCGCATGGTGCTCGGAAGACAAGATCCAGCTTGCCACATTGCGATGTATCATGAGCGAGCCGCAGCAGCCACTTCTTGTCCGTGGATTCCGCTGGTGTATTCACTACGCTTCATCGCCACTGCGATGCTCGGATGTGGCTCGTCAATGAGAAATGGATACAAACAGGAATGAAGGATCAATCCGACAGGAACGACATGTATTGATGATAAATAGTAGACTTGTTTGTTTCTTTGTCTTTCAGGTGGCAATTGCTCCATTTCAATTACATAATTACAATAAAGCAACCTCAACCGACTCTAGCTCCAGCGCTGCGTGCACGCAAGCTACACAGAGTGGCGTCCTGCGAAGACTGAGAAGCGCGTTGGCTGGTCTTCTTCGCGGTCGTGTCAATCCGCACAGCTGCGTCAACAGCGAGCGCTTGGGGGGCGAACTGGGAGAGCGAGTGCGTCTTTCATTGCAGAAAGTGACGCAGACGCTTAGTTCTTGGTGGCATCGGCCTGGCGAGCGAGCTCGGTCAAGGCGAGGTCGGCCTCACCCTTGCTGCGGATGTAGCCAGCGAGCGCGAAGGTGTCGGACTCACCGGTGAAGACACCGTTGGCGTTCACGCGCGCGACGTTGATCTGCACGGAGGCGTGGTCCTTGGCCGCGAGGATGCGGTTGGTCCACGAGCACTTGCGTGGGATGTAGATGTCGATGGACTGGCCGGCTTCGTTCTGCATGGTGACTGGAGGGTGGTGGGGTGGGGAAGAGTCAGTTGATTTCTGAATAAGCAGCTAGAAGCTGCGCCATTTTCGCTGCACTCGGCATTTTCAAAGCGCTTTGCGCCATTTTCGAGCCATGGCATAAGAGAGCAAGCCAGCCAATGACCCTGAATGTACGTTACCGGTCGCTACATACAAACACCAAGTAAAGTATATTGTCCCGAACTAGCCTATCATTAAATGCGGGACGCATTGATTTCCCTCCCACCTCTAAAATATGATACCGAGTTTGACAGGGCGGTTGGTCCTGCCTGCACGATGATCGATCGAATGGGAATGAACGAGCAGATACAGATACGATACGAATAGAGACAACAACAGCATGGCGGACGCGGGTGGAATTACGGAGCAGCAGGTGATCGCGACGTACAAGGCGATGCGCGCCGAGGTGCGTCAGCTGGCGGAGAAGATCGCGGAGCTGGAGGTGGAGATCACGGAGCACGAGCGCGTGCTGCAGACGCTCAAGGACCTCCCCGGCGCGCGGAAAGCGTACCGCATGGTGGGCGGCGTGCTCGTCGAGCGCACGGTGGCCGAGGTGCTCCCCGCGGTGAACGCGAACCGCGACGGCATCGCGCAGGTGCTCATGCAGCTCAGTGAGAACATCAAGCAGAAGGAGAAGAGCGCGGACGATTGGCAGGTACGTTCTGTTCTGTGTGCAATGGTGTTGTGGAGTGCGTTGGGTTGGATAATGATGATTTGCTACAATGTCCTTGGATACTGATGGTTTGCTACGATGTCCTTGGCTTTCAATTCGCAAATGCTTCAGCGCAAGTACAACATTCAGACCCAGCAATAAGTGGCGGAGACAAACACACGTTCCTACGACGATAGCGGCGACTTTTTATTAACTGGCGAGCGAATGGAAAGAAGAAGAAAGAGATTGGGTTTTGGTTGCAACTTGCCTCATGTCTTGTGGTCGCGTTCGAGTGCAGGTATAAAAATGGTGATGTGGGCGATTGTGATGGTGATGCAATAGACTGGCAGGTTTGATTGCTTAAATACGTGGGGATGGCTCTCACTCATCAGAGACCATGTGCGAATGGACTATGCGCGCTGTCGGAGCTTCGAACGTCTTCATCCAGCGCTGGTGCTGTGCCATCAATTAAGGAGTGCCGTCTGTCATGGAGTTCAGCAATCGCTTCTACAGAGTCATTGCACAATACAGGCATGTTTAGTGTCCTTCACCGAATGGTCCACCCAAGCAACCAGTCAAGTTAAGTTGTTACCTGTAGTGCGAGGTTGATCGCCTTGACCTGGTCGTACTTCGCAGTGATGAGCTTCAGCTTCTCGTCTAGCACGGACTCCTGGCGCTCGAGCACGCCCTTGAGAGAATGAATAGATTGGTCCTACAAGGAAACAAACAAATAGCAGGATCCCATAGTGAGTATCTCTGTCATCGCTCACGCAGCACTGGACACCGCTCCATCGATCACACGACGGTACCTTTTGTTTGCAGAGCTTCTCCAATTCAGTTATCCGCGTACTCATCGCTTCCTCGTCAGCAACGTTCGAGCCGCAGCTGCTGGTTCTCCGCAAAGCGCTGCCGTCCGGTGCGCTTCGGCGGCGACCGAGTTTCTCTGTCCCAGGCAGCGCTTGACTACCATGAGTAGCGGTAGCACCACCTGCTGTTGCTGCGCTTTCACCGAGTGAGATCGCCAATATGTTATTCGCGATGTGGTCCAGCAGCTCTTCTTGCTCTAATTGTCGCGTCTGCTCTGCTGCAGCGGCCTCAGCACGATGGTACCGCTCCCATTTCGCAACACGCTGCCACACAAATCACAAAGCGCCATCAGGATAAATGGACAAATGGACTCGCGAGCACAATTTCTGTGCATTGGGTCATAAAATTGTGCTCATATAGGATTCGTACCTCTGAGAGCTCTTCGTTCCGCCGCTTGACCTCCTGGAGCTCTTCAGCTTCCATCGCTTTCTCTCGCAGCATGCTCTCAAGAGCGATGATATGTGTTGTCTGCGCGTCCATGTCCCTCTGCTGCTTCGCCAGTTTCTCTTCGAGCGCCGACAGCGCTGCCTGGAGCTCAATGTTGTGCTCGCCCAGCAGCTTTCGATCCTGCGCGGACTTTCGGATCTTTTGCTGTAATTGTCAAATCCCGAAACACAAACATGTCAGATGAACGCATTGCAAGCGCCACGATCGCATTCGTTCGCTATAAGACGCACCTGCAACGAGTTTTCCCACTTGATCTGCTCGGCCTTGAACGCGAGCACCTGCTTGCGCTGCGCGTCCATGCGCTTCTGCAGTCCGCTGTACAGCTCGCGCTCCACTTTCGCCTCGCGCTGCGCCAGCCACTCGCGCGCCTCCACGTCCGCTTCTGTCGCGCTCGCACTCACTGTGCTGCCATTAGCTCCTCCTGTACCGTTGCTACTGCTGTTGTTGTTGGTGGCGATGGTACTACTCGTAGCAGCGCTGTTGTTGTTGTTGTTGCTATTCTGTGCGGACGAGGACGTCGCTGTGTGGCTGTAATGGAGCTGCTGCTGCTGTGCGATCATGACACGGTCGGGGAAAATGAGAAATGGTGAATTCATTATCAATTGGAATGATGCCCCCTTAAAAACGTATTTTCGCTCGAGCAACTACAGTGCGCGCGGGAATGATAGGACAAAACATTTTTTCACCATATGTTTATCAAATCAACACGGATCTGAATTTTTCCACCAATAAAAATCATTAAAAAACGGTTCTTTAGAGGTGTTTTTGTGTTGGATTGGCATTTGTGGAAGAGAAGAAATTGCGCGGATGTCGCCACGACGCGCACCGCCGGTGCGCAGAATTGATAGGACAATGCATTAAAAACTCAGCCTGAATGCAAAATAAATGAACAAAATGCATGTATTTAGGATACCAGTGGATACCTCAGCACTTTGTCTTCTTTACGTCACCTTTGAACACTAGTAAACAGCAATTTTTCATCGAGTTGACCAAGCTCGCGAGTGTTGCGGGTGGAATTTCGCTCCAGGCTCTTTTAACCGCCACTACGAGGTCGGATCTCGTTCGGTACTACTTTCCTGAGGTGTATACAGCTCTCGCAAGGATCCTCCACAAGTTTTCGATGGGATTTAAGTCCGGAGACTTCGCTGGCCATAACGATGACCCCTTGATCCTGCAAGTAGGCCTTGGAAACCCCTGCGGTGTGAATCGATGCGTTATCCTGCTGGAAGACAAAGTCCAAACCGTGGTTCAGATGCGCAAACGGGAAGAGGTAGTCCCTGAGCATGTCGATCTACTTCGCCGCATTCTGCTTGCCCTCTAGGAAGGCTAGCTCAGAGGTTCCCTTGGCGTTGAAGCCAGCCCACACAAACACGCTACCACCACCGGATTGTCGGCACGAAAAAACCTTCTTTCCGCGGCGTAGATCACGCCAATAGTATTGAAAGTCATCTAGGCCGTCCAAGTTAAACTTCTTCTCATCTAAGAAGACGACAAGGTTCCACTTGGCGCCGTAGTCGACATGCTCTAGCACCCAGTAAAGGCGCGCTTGTTTGTACCGCTCCAAGAGCTCCGGACACCCCGTTCGCTTCTCGTAACGCACGTATGGCGCGTCGTGAAGCATCTCTTGCACTCTGCGCACCGACAGAGGCAGTTCCAGTGTGTCCTTGAGCGTTCTGGCGCTGCTACCTGTCCTCGCGGCCTCTCGCAGCAGCCGTCGCTCGCCCGTGCTTGTCAGTGTCTTTGGTCTTCCCGGACTTTTCTTCGTGCTGTAGCCGTCAGGGTCGCTCAAAAAGCGCAGCACTACGTTCCGAGAGCGACCAATACACCCGGCAATAGCGCTTGGGGACAAATTAAGGTCATTGTAGGCCAAAATTTTCCCGCGCTTGACCTCCGTGAGTGATTTTCTTCTTCCCATCTGTACCACAGCACAAAAGAACCGCACATAAGCCAAAAGCGTTAAAAAAACAATTGAAAAGGCATGAAGAGGTACGGTACGCATCTAGCACGCCTAACCGGCTCGTCATTCTGTCTACATCAGCGCTTATCCATACCTGTCCTATCAATTCTGCGCACCGGCGGTGCGCGTCGTGGCGACATCCGCGCAATTTCTTCTCTTCCGCAAATGCCAATCCAACACAAAAACACCTCTAATGAACCGTTTTTTAATGATTTTTATTGGTGGAAAAATTCAGATCCGTGTTGATTTGATAAACATATGGTGAAAAAATGTTTTGTCCTATCATTCCCGCGCGCACTGTATAATAACAACACAACTAAAAAACAGGAGGATGCGTGGATTCATGTGGAACCCCTGTGTGAATGAGGTGGTTTCAAAATATTTTTTGCGAGTTAGGTCTCGGCCGCTGGGAGCCCTCGGCATCGGAGTGTAGTGCCTCCATATGTCATCGCACTCTTGGAGAAACGGTTTAGCGGCGATTTTTCCAGACACAATCATGACATGATCGCGGTTTTCCAGAACCGCTGCCTTGGAGTAGTTAGCAGAGCCTACTTGCATAAGAAAAATCAAGACACAAAAATGTTTGAGAATTAGCTTGGAGCCGATACGCATGCAAGAAGTCTGAGAGAAACAGCTCGCCTGCTGCGACGATCTTCTTGTCAAACACTGCAAACTAATACAGAAACAAAAAGGGCACAAGGAATTAGTTGGTGAAACCAAAAAGCCACAAACAAATACAAAACCGCATACCTTGTGATACGTCGTCTTGGCCTTCAACCGCACTTCAATGTTCTCGTCGAGTAGCATTGAGATCCTCGATCCGTTGGCGACTGTCCATTCGTGGTCGGAGACGCAATTTCTCGCTCGGATAATCGCCATTGCAATCTGCAAACATAACGCATTCGCAACGCATGAACATATTACGGTTGATAAAAGTAAATAATACATTCGCAACATAGTTAATAAAACAATAACAACACCTCTTCGCAGGTGACCAGATAAATGCAGATATCAATGCTCTTCTCCGCGTGATCAAAGTAGCCGATCAGTGTCAACAGGGTCGAACCTTCGTCGTGGGTGAACTTGCAGTATCCGGTCTTGCATCTATGCCCCTCTTGTAACGGGCCGGCTGTAAGGCAGCCGGACGAGGAAGCTTGGGAAAGGGGGCAAATTCAACTCTGAGTTCAAAAGAGCTCCGAGCGAAGCTCGGAGCGGAGAAAAATGCAATGCCGTTCTGTGATTGGCGGAAAGTGGTGCTGCGAACACCCCTTCCAGCCAATCAACGGCTGACACGCAGCGTCGATCACAAGTGGCGACCGACGC
>JAASGV010000646.1:0-19300 GCA_023334355.1 Globisporangium abappressorium
CCTCGCTTGTGTGCTCAGTGGAGGATCAGATAAGTGCAGTTGTTGGGCAGGAATAGCTTCGTTCTGAGCATGGAATGCATCTTCTTGCTGGGCTGTCTGCTTGCCTTGAATCGCAGATAGACAGAGCTCGACAAGACTGGAGGCCGAGCCACACAGACGCACATACCGATAGGAAAAGGAAGCAGGAACCAGGTTTGCGTGGCGTCTTCATCAGTTCTGGCAGTCAGCATTCGCTTCCGTCGTAGCCTTCGCGTTTACTCTTCTACAAAGTATGAACAACAGCAGGCTGCTGCACGACAGCACGTCTGAGCGTCCAGACTCGCCGACGTTCACATGGTGTGTACCTGCTTTCTATTTGGCGATAGTGATGGCTGGCTAACTCTATGAGCTAACCTTGTGTGTGTGGTTATGCCTCGTGTCTCGCTCTTCTAGTGAGGTGTGCAAGATTTCGGTGCGCTCAGCACAGAAGCTGCTGGACCACGTCAATTTTTCTCCGCTGCACAAGGCCGCACTCGAAGGAGGCAACAAGATCGACGACCGCCTGTCACTCGGAGCGAGCAACTCGCCAAAGGTTGCGTACCAGCAGCGTGTGCTCTACGACGGCACGAAGCTCTTCTGGCGCATCAACGAGACCCTGGAGCTCTGTATTTATGAGGACGTCGGCGTCAACTGCGTCACGATCACCGCGTTCCAGCAGCAGTCGACCGAGGTACCAAAACGCATTTACCCATGATTCTCTTGCTTCTTGACTCTTGAGACTAAAATCTACAAACTTGTCATGTGTACTAGAAACTCGCACCGATCCAGGTAGACCTCCGAAGTCTGCTAAAAGTCCTGGGGCTCGAGGATCACAAGATGCAGGTGCACAGCCACAACGCAACGCACCAAAAGGACCACAGCCCTGAAGTGCTCAGCAAGTACCTGCTCGCGCGCGTGCAGGCGAAGAAAGATTCGCGCGGCCACATCTCGCTCTTCCTCGCCAAAGTGAACGAGCACGAGACTCTACCGGTGCTGCTGGTGCACGGCTCGTTCCACCACCTGCACGGTCTGCCCACCGACCTCGCGGTGCGTCGTCGCCATACGATCGACGATGTGAAAGAAGCACAAAAGGAGGTGCAGGACGCTGCAATGGAGCTCAAGAAGGCGCGCGTGCAGGCCGAGCACCTCTCGAACCTGGCGCGGATCTCGCTCGATGCCTTTTCGAAGCGCGGCCATAATCAGCCTGAGCTTGCGAGTAGCAAACACTCGGAGTGGCTGCGCGTCTGCGACCGCGTGACGATGAAGAACGCCGTGGAGCACAGCAAAGGGTTCCTGCACGCTCTAGAAAAGCACTGAGACTGGAGATAATCCCAGTTCAAAGGCAACCACTCTCTCATTTTTCATTATAAGCAAAGCATAGCCTTCTCAAATATCTCATTTCACCTTCTTTACCTCTCTTGCAAAAGAGACTTGCATTCAACGAAGTTCGAGGTACAGCGACGAGCTCATTTCAGATCAACTCGAACAAATTCCGCCATTGTTGCTGATATTAATGAATACCTATAAACTAATCAGCTCTCATTGCTACTCAAGAAGCACGTGCGCTCCCATTTGCGAGAGGTTCGAGCCCCCACCTGCCGAGTGGCTGTTGCTTCGATTCCCCAAGAGTCCTTCCGGACTTCGTGGTGGGGACGAGGACCCCGTTGCTGCTGCTGCTGCCTGGCGCGGGTCCGTCCACGTGGTCAGGCGGTTGATGTGGTCGATGAAGAACACGCGGCCCTTTGCGTCCGTCTTCTCCTCCCAGCCGAGCGGTAGCGGCTTCAACGTCGCAGTTGAGTGGACACTCTGAGACGAGCCATCATACTCGTCGTCATCATTGTTGTGGATTTGCTGGTGCTGAGACGAGTCGTCTCGCTGCTGCCGAATGTACTGGAGCAGCGCGTCGCAATAGAGATCGCGCTCTTTCTTGTCCGTGTAGTGCAGTGAGTCATCATCACCGGCTTTCCAGGGCAGCATCGAACCTTCGCGGTGGTGCGTTGGAAGAGGCGAGCCCTTGGCCATCGTCAACGTGTTGGGCGGCTTGGGGCTATCGTTTATCAATACACAAGGTGCACAAGCGACAAGTTGAGCTCCTTGGAGTGTGGTTGCACTTGGTAATATGCCCATAGACACGTACGATCGGATGCGGATGGCGATCCCGGGTGAGATCTTCTGCGTCGACGGGTGCATCGCTGGGAAGTTCGTCGTGACGGTGCTCGCGTGGAGCCGGTCATCTTCCTGTCATTCATGGTTGCCAAGCGAGTGAGGATTCGCTTGTGAGAAAGAGGCCTGCAAACAGTAAGTAGCTAAACAGCAAGAGTGGCTGTCTACTTTGTTATGGTAGTCGGTGATCCGGCGGTTCATGTTGGCGATGCGGTGCTTGTGCGCCTCGCGCTCGCTCTTCATGCGGCGCGCGAATGTGCTCAGCATCTCACTGCGGCGCTTTCTTTTGGAACCCATTAGCACACAGAAAAGAGTAGCTCATCGAGTCAGTCAGTGTTTGCAAATGGTACTGGCAAGCCCATAGTCTCCGATGTCACGTACGTTGGGCTCTCGGACTGGATCTCGTCAACTGTGGTGATAGCATGTAAACGCAATTCCATTGCTTAAGCACCTTCAGTTGAACAAACGGCATTAGAATTGATGTCTTACCTTTCTCGCCGCGGTCGACCATGGACCTCATGGTCACGAGCACGTGCTTGAAGTGCTTAAGTTCCGCCTGGGTTTGGAACCGCCCGCCCGCATTGCGTTCGTCGAACGTGCAGAACCCGGCGTGTGTGGCACGATTCATGGCGCTCTCAGGGTCGAAAGGAATGCCTCTCTCAATATCCTATCAAGAGAAATCAGTCCACGTGGGAGGAATGAACTCGTGCTTCAGATCGAGTGATGTATCAAACTCTGAACTCAGTGAGCAGTCCAAAGTCTCAGGTCCAGTCCCTTGCCATCGTTGCGATTGCTCTTCGCAATGATCAGATAGAGAGGAAAAGCGTGATGATCATCCTATTAATAAGAACTGGCGAGGGTTCCGAGTCCTCTGGGTACAAGGTAAAGCTTATTCAGAGTGAGTATTGCATTGGGATTTGAAAGAGAATGGAAAAGGCCAGCAACGCACCGAGCGACCCGGCGATGAGGCCCCCACCGCATGACCTGACGCTCTACACAAACGCGTACAAACAGCGCGCCTCAAAGTCCGAAGCTTTTCGTAGTAGCCTTGGCGCATGGTAAGGCTTGCTTTGTTGTGCGACCACCTTTGATACTCGCTTGTATTCAATTCAGTGATGATAACCTCTTTCTTATTGCCTTCTACTCGGTTGTTAGGAACCACTTTGCGGCTGCGAAGTCGCTGCTGTACCTCCCAGCGAGGTCTGCGAACCCAGACTTTGACCCACGAGACCGCCGGCGGCACC
The DNA here is from genome assembly GCA_023334355.1 of Globisporangium abappressorium. Classification (NCBI taxonomy): domain Eukaryota; phylum Oomycota; class Peronosporomycetes; order Pythiales; family Pythiaceae; genus Globisporangium; species Globisporangium abappressorium. Next base: position 3,426 of record JAASGV010000646.1, read on the forward strand.
TTTGGACCCACAAGGAGCTCGATGGCTTTGGTGACGTCGTTGAGACTCGCACACAAGAGCTACTGGAAGCCCAGGAACAACTGCTGCGGTCGTGGTACCGGGCGTCGACCCAAATGGCGAAGGTCGTGCGCGGTTTCCTTGCTCGACAGCGCTACAGGCGGGTCCTGGAGGAAATCACGAATGCGGCAAACCAGCTGGAGCGAGCGAAACACCGCGTGTGGCTCCTCAAGAAGCAGGTCGCAGCCGCGCTGCTGTTCCAACGAGCGTATCGACGGCACGTCGCGTACCTCCAGTGCGTGGAAACCTGTCGAGCTCGACTTCAGAAGGCGGCTCGGTTGTTCCTGTTTCGACTCCATCGCCTTCGCGCAACAACCAAGATCCAACGCGCATTCCGGTGCCACCGGCACCGCAAAAGCGTGCTCTCTCACTTGCACAAGCTCTACAAAATGCTTCACGCTAGCAAACAGAAGCAGCAACTGGACCAGCTGGTAATCGTTTTCAGCCAGACGAGGGAGCAACAGCGCCGTCACCAGCAGGAGCTGCTCTGGGAGCGCTTTCCGGAGAAGATGGGACAGCTGCAGCGCGTCCAGCAGAGGAAAGAGACGATCGCAGGCGTCGTGTTACCGCTGCTACTAGCTGGCAACCAGTGGAAGTCAAAGCCCTCCAACCTTGCGAAGGCTCGCGCATATGTAAAGCAGCCACGCGTGAGTGCGCGGAGGAGCTTGAGCCAGGTCTCCTCTCTCCCAGCATTGCCCAAGGTCTGAGATGCGCCGCACACTGCGGTAGAGTTGCAGGAAAGCTTGCCAGATGCACGCTATGAGATAATTCGAAGCATGGCTGCACGAATCCACGACTGGCATGCTGGCTTCGTTCTCTCAGCTCCTCGTGCTGTCGTGTGAATGCATTGCCCTCCCATCTCGTCACGTTATCCGAAATGACCATGACGCCACATCTTTCTGTCTCCCAAAATGGCTACAAATTCAATGTATTGTCAATCCCGTATTTATCATCAAAGCCAGTGCATAGTTATGAATTTAAACGTATTCATGTCTATTTTCGTAGTAAATGATATTAGGGCAAAATGGCTGATGTCAGTCTTCAAGAGAGACTATAAATAGTGACATAGTTCTGTGTGTGATTCTGACCTGACTTTTGCCAAACAAACACAAACTGACAGCAACGAGACAATTGCGCTTTTCAAGGTTCGTAGGTGGGGATGCGTGCAGTATCAGTAGATGGATGGATCGATTGATAGATGTTGGATGGCGCGAGGCCCTCTCCGGACGCGCTCAAGTCGCAAGCGCGTGACGCTCAGCTCAGCCCAACCCAACCCAGCACAGCAGCCGCTGGCCGCCTCATGACCAACCAGCGCATCGTGTGCTGGCTGGTTGACTCGCAGCATTAGTAGACTAATTTTCTTCCTGTCTATCTCTCGTGTCCATGCCCATCTCTCAAGGTCTCCCAGCCTCCCTCCCTATCTCTTGACTATCGTCACGAGCTGCTCTCAAAAGATGCCACGGAAGTCTGCAGTGAAAGCTTCTGCTGCTGCAGCAGCAGCAGAGACGGGCGAGCAAGCGGAGCTCGGCATTCTGACCATGTACGAAAAGAAGCCTTTTAGCGACCAGAGGCTAATATTTGATTAGCGATGTAGGCTACCTGAACTTGTGAACTAAGTGTGTGGTGGCTGATTACACTTGACGCCAAGCAGCGCAATCGACAGTACCACCATCACCAGCAGCAGCAGCAGCAGCAGCAGTGTATCTGCGCCGCGTGCCCAGCGAGAGCGCAAAGCGCGGACCGTCTACTCTCCCTCGACCCCAGCCAAGCGACCGACCAAGCAAACAGCAGAGCAAGACGGGCAGCAAAAGAAGCCGTTGATGGCGAAGAAGAAGGTTGGACGTCCAGCCAAAGCCTCCTCGAAAGCTGCTGTCAAGCAGCAGCAGAACGACGTTCACTCGTCTGAGGATACGGACACCACGACGCAGGAATCTGGAGCAACCCCCGAGTACAAGAAACTCGAAGGGCAGATCAAAGGACAGGTCTGCATGCGATCCTAGCACAGTGTCGCGGCTGTATTGGGTTTCTACTAATGTCTTAGACCACCACTTTCCAATGCTCGCAGGTGAAGCGCTTGCGGTACCAGCTGGCGTTCGTGGAGGCGTACGAAGCGGAAGGCTGGCGCCGCGCGAGCCGCGAGAAGCTCAAGCCGAGCAAGGAGCTAGAGACCGCGAACCAGAAGATCCTCAAGGACAAGCGCGCGGTCGTGACCACGCTCGCGGAGCTGCAGCGCGCGAATGCGAGCGACACGCAGTACCCGCAGCTTATAGCAGCAGCTGGTGGTGGTGGTGGCAGTGAGTTCTTGCTGCCAGAGGACATCTACTGCTCGCGCTGCGGAAACACGGACGCGGACGAGGACAACGACATCTTGATCTGCGACAGCGAGGGCTGCGCGCGCGCGTACCACCAGAAGTGCCAGAGCCCGTGGTTCAAGACCGAGGACATCCCCGTGGGCGACGAGCTCTGGTACTGCGAGGTGTGTCTCGCGATCTTCAACTCACTCAAGCTCATCAACTCGGCGTTCGGTACCACGTACGACACGGTCGCTGAGGTCTTCCCAGAGCTAGACGATGAGGAGAAGCGAGCTCAACGGGGTGGAAGGAATGACTTGGGCGGCGGCGATGAGGATGACGATGAAGAGGACGACGAGGACTTTGTAGCTGACGATGAAGACGAAGACGAGGATGACGAGGCTGCAGACATCAGTGACGAGTCGGAAAGCGAGGACTCTGAGGCAAGTGGGAGCGTGCAGCCAATCGAAGAGGCAGAGGTGGAGAGCGAAGTCAGCGACCAGGAGCTCAAGTACCTGCGAAAGGCGGACGTCATCGACCCGAACAGGTATGTACGACCTACTACTTACTTGGTGTGTGTGCCTCCTGAGACCAGCAGCAGCATCTTCCTGCGAGACGCCTGTGGTAAACTCCCACTAATCTCGGGTATGTCTCGTGCGAATGTGTTTTGGTAGTCGCTCCATGCGGTCGAACAGCAAGAAGAAGTCGAAGAGCTCCAGTCAGGAAACTAAAGTTGTGAGTTCCTCATTTCTTGGTGAAAAGGCTGCGAAACTCGATGCAGAGAGTGGCAAAATCGTGCTTGGCGTCATCGTCGAAGAGCAAGGAGCACAGGGGGATAGTGGTGAGCTGCAGTGGCAGGTGGTCTACTGCAACGACACGATGGAGATGCTCAGTTATGCTCAGGTACTCGCAGCGATCGCACTTGCCAAGGAGCACACGAGGGAGCTTGAGAAGCATGATGCCCACAACGACGTAGACTTTCCAGTGAACGACCCGAAGCTCATCCTCCACGGCAAGCGCAAGCGCACACAGGTCAACTACCGCGAGCTCAACGACGCGATGTTTGCGGGCAAAGCAGACAGCGACGAAGAAGCAGACGCTGACGCTCCTGTTGGTGCTGACGGAGCTTTCCTGGACGAGGATGATGAAGACTACGTCCCAGAACCAAAGACGACGAAGAAGAATAAGAGCTCCAGTAAGGCAGGCGAGGAGCCGGAGGTCGCGGCCGATGATACAGCGACGACGACGACGGCGGGCAAGCGGTCGCGCCGAGTGCGCAAGAGCGTCGACTACCACGCGCTCAACGAAGGACTCGTGGGCTACTAAAGAATCGTAGACCTTGACAAGTCATAAACAACACTTTAAATGAATAAACCTTACAAAAGAAAACTTACTGTTTGAGCCTCGCTCGCAGCCGCCGTTTTCGGGACTGGAACCAGTTGAAATCGTCGCTGATCTCTTGATACGCGATGCTCCCGGGCGGGTGTCGGTCCCTCTGTGCGCGCAGCCGCTCGATGCAGTCGACGACCTCGATCAGCTGCCTTTGCGTCTACGTGTTTGCGCGCTTTCGCTCGGTTCGGTCTGCCCATGAGAGTGGTGGTGGTGGTGGTGGTGCGGTGGTCGTTGACGGGATTACCACCCGCAGCATCGAGGTTCTTCCTTCTTTACCTGGTTCTCCTTCTATGTGTCCGTTATGCCTAGCGGAGCTTGACGCTTCAGTCCCGGGAGCAGGACGCACACTGGAGACCTGGGTAGCGGCAACAGCTACTGCAGGACCAGTAGTTGTAGCTGATAGTGGTACACTACCGGTCGCGAACTAGCCAAAGAGATCTGGACGCCGCTGCAGCCAGCAGTGCAGGTAGAAGGCGTCCGTGCGACCGCGACAGAATGCGAAAAAGCCGAGCGGCGCGCCTTGTAGCAACGCCATCCATGACATCATCACGGTACACGCGCGCTGGTGTTGTTGCTTCACGTCTTTCTTCATGCTCCTGAGCGTGGCAGTGTCGTGACCACACAGCGTTACCACTTTGGAAGGATCAACGTCACGCACACACTCGTGCGTCGTCACGAGCAGATCGAACGCGGGCGAGTCCGATGCGAACGCTCGGTGCACGTCCCGCCAGAAGCCTCCGACGCTCCTCTGCTGCTCCTCCTCTGAGTCTTCTGAGGATGCATCCTGCAGTTCTCCTCGCAGTCGCGGCGCGAACTCGTCCGAGAAGAGCACATTGAGCACCCAGATCGTGCAGTCCCGGGTGAGCGTAATGCGTACAGGAGTAGATACAGATGCAGGTGGTGGTGCGGCGCGAGTGTGCAACGGAGCGGAGCGGCCTGCACAGTGGTAGCGGCAGCTCGTCCCCGACGGCAGCGGGATCTCCACTTCCGGTAGCATTCCTTGCGGAGCGCAACGCTTTGTCATATCGGCGCAGCAGCGTCGCGAACCCGGCCTTGTTGTAGTTGGCGTACGGTCCCAACCTCGTGGGTTGCACCTCTCGCCGAAAGCACTCGGCGCGCAGCACCTCCGACGAGAACAGCTCGTAGGGCTCCTGCACGAGCGGCTTGTCGGTGCTGCTCTCGTGCTCGTCTCATTGCTCCATCGCATATTAATTTGTAGTTTGAGCGTTCCTATTAGTAATAGTAATACAATAGTACTACAGCTGCGCGCTCCAAAACGTCTCGCACGCTCATCGAAGGAGGGCTCATGGCAACAACTTGGCTGCCAAACGCCGAATCAACACACACCACCTTTATGAACAGCAGATGACGATGAGTGCCCGTAGTAGGATTTCGAATTGTAATGAACATCCCAGTTCAGTACTAAACTGCCGTTTAATACATAGGGAAGCTTGGGTCCACAGAGCGCGCGTACTCCGTGTAGCCTCCGTCGACATTCTGGACATTCGCGACACCGTTTTCCACGAGCCACTGCGTGGCGACCACCGAGTCCACGCCACGCCGGCAGATCATAAACGTTCGCAGGTGGTTCTGACGACGATCTGGACTACTCAACTCGCTGCTGCCAGTGGTCTCGGAGGTCGGTCGACGCAGAAACTGTTTAATGAGCGACTGCAGATCCCCTCGCTGGTGCTTCACAAAGCTCTCGAACGACACGTGCAGGGCCTCGGGGAAGTGCACCATGTCGAACTGATTCCGAGCTCGCGTGTCGATCAGCACGTAGCTATTCGCATTGCTGTTATTGCGGAACGCGCCAAAGTCCTTGGCGCTAATGCGGTTCTCTGGTGCTAGGTACACTAAAGCATCGTCACTGTTCGCAGTACACACGAGCTGCTCGATGCGAAGCAAAGAGCGACTTGATGACGCCGCGTGCATTCGACGTGCACTTGGACTGCACGCCGCGCAGTCGCTTCTGCGTTTGGTGCCGATCTTCAGACGTCGAAACTGGCCGTCGTACGCGTCGTAGAAGCACTGGACGCCAATCAGCGGCTCACCAAAGCCCGTAAGCACCTTGATCGTCTCCACGGCTTGCAGACAGCCGATGACTCCAGGCACGACACCCAACACGCCGTTCTCCGAGCAGCTCATCGCTGCCGCCGACGGCTGCGGCTTTGGATACAGACACCGGTAGCAGCCTGTTGATACTGAAGTATCATCGCTATTATCTTTGGTATCAAAGGTGAACACTGTGACTTGACCCTCGAGTCCAAGTGCACTACCGGAGACCAGCGGTTTACCGGTCAATGCGCACGCATCGTTCACCAAGTAGCGCGTCGTCACGTTATCCGACGCGTCGACCACGACGTCGTACTGCTTGACGAGCTCCAGTGCGTTGGTACCGTTTAAGCGGATCGGGTACAACTCGCAGTGCACGTCCGGGTTGAGGCTCGCGATGCGCTTGCGCGCAGACGCCACTTTTGGTTCGTGCAGCGTGGTCTCGTCGTGGATCACCTGCCTGTGCAGGTTCGAGCGCTCGACGCGGTCGTCGTCCACGAGCCCCAGGTGGCCCACGCCCATGGCCGCCAGATAGAGTGCGACGGGCGAGCCCAGGCCGCCGACGCCCACGACCAGCACGCGCGCGCCGCGCAGCTTGAGCTGGCTCTGCACGCCGCCAAACTCCTTCACGAGCATCTGGCGCCCGTAGCGCTGCAGCTCGGCGCGCGTCATGGGCGAGTACGTGTCCGCAGGCGGTGATGTTGGTGTTTTTGTGTCTTTATCATCGGTTGTATCAGCTGGTGTCGGGTTGATCTTGAGCTTCTCATGGACGTCGCTGCCGCCTTGGATGCGCGCCAGTTGCTCCCGCAGCGCGTCGTTCTCTCGCTGCAGCGCGCGGAGCTGCTCGTCTAGCGATGCGCAGCGCACACATTTCGCCTCGGTGGCATCACATGGTGCTTTAGCGGATGCAGAAGCATCAGCAGACGTCATCGTCCCGCGCTTCTCTCTCTCGTGAATGAATGTGCTGGTGACGTGAATTGCGCAATTGGCCCCATCAATCAGCAAAAGTTGAAAAGTGGCGGGTCAATAATAAAGAGGCATTAGTTACCTTTTGTAACGAGTATCTAAATATTTACAATTTATAAATAGGGTTTTTTATACTGGATTCAGTAAATAGCATGTCCAAGGAATAAAATTCTACATGAAAAATGTCTGATAAACATGTATGTACGAGAGAAAGTGCACGTTGCAATGGCGGGATCAACCAATCCCAACAACACCGTCAGCGATCCCCATCAGAAGAGCAAAAGAGAGCAGATGTGGTCGAGAAGAGCAGTCGCTGCAGCCGCTATAGCGTCCCGCGCACTGCGCTCCCAGCGCGACGCACGCCTGCTTTCGAGCGCGTCAAGCAGTGGCAATGACCCGGTGCAGCTGCTGCGTCTGCTGGAGAAAGTGGCAGCCGGAAAGGTACCAACGCGTTCGTTGATCTCTTTGGTTATCCTTTTCCATGTGTCATGGTGCCAGCGTCTTGGTCTGCCTATCTGCATGTGGTATGTACTCATGACTGCGTTGCAATCGACTACTGTACTATAGGTCTCTCCGGCAGCTGCAGCCGCGCAGTGCCAGACGCTCGAGTACGAGGACATCGGCGGCTACGCCAAGATTGACACGCACCGGTTCGCGCGCACGGGCTTCCCCGAGGTCGTCTACGCCGAGGGCAAGACGAGTGATCAGGTGGCACAGATCCTGGAGATCATGGTGCGCAAGGGTGTGGACGCGAACGTGATGGCGTCGCGCGTGGCGCCAGAGAGAGTCGATGCGATACGCAGCAAAATGGCACCGGTATGGGTGATACAGTTCTCTTCATCCGAGTGTTTGATAAATGAGGAAAAGGGATTCTGATACCAAATTGGACGCTGTGTGTGCTCTCTTGCAGGAGCTCGAGTTTTTTTACTACCCGACCGCACGCATCTTGGCGTCGAGAGACCTAGCGAAAGCGGAGAAGAACGATGGCAATCAACAGAAGAAAGAGGTACGAGAAACCTCACGTGTGATCTTATAGCAACTGCTTATAAGAGACTGTGCACCTGAACTGCAGGGCGTTGCGAGCGTCCTCTGTGCGGGCACGTCGGATCTCCCAGTCGCCGAGGAAGCAGCGATCACACTCGGTAAGAAGATGATGATGCTCAGTTATCTCTACCCGCTCAATCGTTGCAACGTTGGCTCATCAACTGTGTGTGGTATCCACTGTACCTACTGTAGAGCTGGCGGGGTACGAGGTGACACGCCTCTATGACGTGGGCGTCGCGGGCATCCACCGCCTGCTGCGCAACCTGCACGTGCTGCATGAGTCGGACGTCGCGATCTGCGTTGCAGGCATGGACGGCGCGCTCCCCGGTGTTGTCGTACGTTTTCATCGTTTCACGTTGGTGTCTACGTGATAGTGTGTTGGTACTGACTGGCGCAGTTATGTTGTTTTATGGTTTGGTTTAATAGGGCGGCTTGACGGAGAGCCCAGTGATTGCAGTGCCTACGAGCATCGGGTGTGTTTCTGCCTGGAAAACTCTTGCTGATCCCAGTCGCGCCATTTAAAACTCTGGGCTTACGTTTCTGGTGTTGATAATTATGCACAGGTATGGAGCCGCGTTCAGAGGCCTCGCGCCGCTGCTGACGATGCTGAACGCGTGCTCGCCGGGCGTCGGGGTCGTGAACATCGACAACGGCTTCGGCGCTGCCGTCCTCGCAGGTGAGTTTGCTCATCTGGTATCACGTCTGGTTACTGGGCGTCTCATGTCCTAACCATCCTTGATTATTTTTGTAAATTGTGGTAGCCCGAATTTTGAACTCGAAAAGCGTGCGCTAGGTTTTGAGCATCTTTTTATGAAAAGCAGGCTTTTTTGCTGTGCTGTTTTAATATGAGAGCAGTGTTTTTGGATCATGCCAATAAATTTCTGAGTTCGGTTGGTCGATCCTCTTGATTAAAGTAAGCGTCTTCTTAAACAAAGAAGCCAAGACGAAAGTGCGCTTCTGCCTTTGCTTACTTCAAACAGCGACTCTGAGCCTAGCGTGCGCTTCTGGCTTCAGGCACAATTGGCATCCAAGCCTCGTGTCCTGATTGCTCCAAAAGAGCGACCGAGTGAATGGGACGCAAGAAACCAGCTTCGACACGCAGGTGTGTCGGCATCAACTACGTCCAGCATGCATCGACGCCGATGAACCCTACGTCGTCCAGCATGGCATCCGCGACGGGCGCGACCACGCCCACGCTGCCGTCGCGCATGACCGCGTCTGCAGATCTCTCGCCAGATGCAGCAGCAACAGGAGCAAGTGCAACAACGTCCGCACCAATCACCAGCCTCACGCACGATGAGCTCTCGAATCCGCCCTTCAGCTTTGAGATGCACAAGACAGCGATTCCTGGGCTGGACGCTGTCGAACCGCCGCAGATCGAGAGCGAATGCACGGCGGACGTATCGATGCCAGAGGCTCCAGCAGCAGCAGAAATGGAAGCAGACATGGTGGTTCTTGACGCAGAGCTTGAAAAAGAGGAGGAGAAAGCAGTGGTGGCGGTCGAGAGAGTGCTGCTGTTTCAGGAGCAGGAGCAACTGCAAGACGGTATGGAGGGCGAGGGCGTGGCGGATGTATCGATGTCTGAGGCGTCGACAACCGATCTACACACCGAACTAGCAGAAGGCGAGTTGGTGGCAGTAGACACTCATGAAACAGAGCCTGAAGAAGAGCAGGAAGCAGTGGCAGTGGTGGTTGAGAAGAAAGCGCTGTTCCAGCAGGAGCGAGAGCAACAAGACGCTGGTGTTATCGATCTGTCACACAACCACAGCAGCGATGCAGCGACGTCACCGAGTGCAGCGGACACAGACAATGAAACCACATTGCTGCCAGCGTCGTCAACAGCACCGTCGTCACCATTGAAATCGCGCTCGCCGTCGCCACTTCCGCATGCCCGCATGCACCAGCAGCAGCGGCAATCGCCACCACAAGCACTACCACGAACAACGACGACACAGGCAGAAGAAGCAGCATCAGCATCACAACGACGGTCACCACAAGAGCGCATGATCACGGTCAGCGCAACAGAGCTTGAGCGGTGGCAGCAGCGAGTGGTCGCGCACATCGAGAACCATTTCTCCAGTACGTTCTGTTTGCTTGTGTTTATGATGCAGTTCATGCAATGATGAAAAGAGACTAACGAACGGCTCAAATGTGTGCGTGGTATGTATTGGCTTTCAACACAGACGAGCAGTTCAAGCGCATCGCCGAGTTTGGTCGCGCACACGCCAACCTACTGGTCGAGGCGAAGGAGTACGTGTACAACATCGAGACGCAGCTGACCGCGCAGTTCGAGAAGGAGCGCGCGGACATTCGCGCGCAGGCGGAGGCGTACGTCGCGCAAGTGAAGCTGGAGAACCAGCAGCTGCGGCGCACGGTCGATGAGCTGCAGCACCAGATCGTGATGCTGCGGCTGCCGAGCCGTCACAATCGCAATCGCATCATTGTCGCCGACGACAAAAATGAGAGCGAGGAAGAAGATGGAGACGCTGATGGTAATGAGGTGGAAGTGCAGGCGGACGTCGCTGTTGAAGAGACAGAAGAAATGTCCAGCGATTCGGGGAGCTCTTCGTGCGGATCTCCAGATGTGCAGGTCGTGGGGGTCAAGGTCAAGCGCAAGAGCAAGCAGCTGCGGCACGACGACAGAGACGAAGAGCAGGAAGAGCGAAGAGAGCGCAGGAAGAAAGGCGCAAAGCTGCTGCTGCTGCATGATGCCAACAAAGACAGTCGTGGTGATTCTGAGACGGCGTGCGAGATCTCTGTGTCGTCCATGGTGGTGGACAAAGCTGGCTGAATGCGACAGCATTAAGCTCACAGAAGTTGGCAGGCGTTAGATTCGTTTCCTATTTATTAGAGTTGCTCGCATTCTCGGCGACAACATCACACACACAAGCAAGAATACAGGACTTGGCTCCAGCGATCTATCGTCCACATGTGTAGTTGTATTGACTTTGATGCATTGCACGAAACGGGCAAAACTGGATCCCAATGCACACAAAAAATAAAAGAAGGGCTAGCGGGAAAGAAAAAGCAGCTAGCTGTGTCTACGCCTTGCACTCGCGGCCCTTGCCGCCAGTGACAGGTACGTGCCAGCAGTGGCTCTTCTTGTAGCCGCCCTTGACGATCTGGTCCTTGTTGTCGCTGAAGACCCACTTGCTGTCAAACGTCACGAACTCGGTCTTGAGCCACTCCTCCGACACGTGCAGCTCGAAGAAGCCGTACGGGTTGCCCGCGGCAATCCACGCGTGGTCCACAAACTTCTCCGCGACCTCTGGAGGGTGACCTGAGGTCTCACTCTGGATGCCGCCGCCGCCACCATTCTCGTAAAAGTGTGTCCCCCACTTGCTGATGTCGTGGTTGAAGCCATGCGTGTGGCCGTTCATCCACATGTGCACGCCGTGGTCCTTCGTGATCATGTACCACTCCTTCATCTTGTCCTCGCTCATGTGGAAGTGCGGCGAGTAGTGCGAGTTGATGATCTTCCACGTCGCCTTGGACGCCGCCAAGTCCTTCTTGATACCCGTGAGCGAGTCGTCCCACCACTTCTTCACGGTCTTGGCGCACGCGTCGTACATCGCTCTGTCGCCACCGGCGCACAGCTCGTCACCAGGGAGGCGGTCGTTACAGGTGTTGCCGAGCGCCTTCGCCTCCGCCTCGCCCAGACCCTTGCGCTTGACGTATCCGTAGCACTGGCAGCAAATCTGCATCACGCCGTGCGAGTCGGCGTAGTTCGTGTCGATGTTGAAGATGTCCACCGACACGCCGTTCTTCTCCACCGTCTCCTTGTAGTAGTGGTCCGTGAGCTTCCAGCGGTTGTTGTTCGGGCTCTTGTAGTCCGCCTGCAGCGTAAACTTCTTGTTCAGGTAGTCGAGCATCTCGTCGATGCTCGTGCACTCGCGGAACTGGTAGTCCACATCGCCACAGAGGTATTCCGAGCCACCGAGATCGTGGTTGCCCACGACGTTGATCCACGGGATGCCCTCGAGCGACTTCTGGTTGTACACGTCTTCGAAAGTCGTCTGCATGCGGTACGCGATGTCCTTCGGACCAGCGCCGTTCCAGTAGATGTTGTCGCCGTGTCCGATCACGCGCACTGGCGAGATCGCCGCAGCGGACTGTGAGAGGATCTCGGCGACGTTGATCTGTGCCCAGTAGTCGGTCTTGTACTCCACCGAGCCGTTCGTGGTCTTGCGGTACTTGTTGCAGCACGAGCCGGGCTTGTCGGTCGTGGCACCCCAATCGCCGATCGCGAGCATCGAGAACGCGGTCACAGCTGGATTGATTCACCAATTTATCATAAAGGATCCCAATAATCATTAATCAGCCATGATTAATCAATCAAATACGCACAACACCACACACCACCACAAACACAAACACACGTTACGGATTCGTACCTTTTTCAGGATCAGAGGATGGCTCCAGACTCGCAGCGCTGCCGGACGAAGAGCCCGCGGTCGATCCGCCGCCACCGAGCAGCGAGTCGTCCGAGACGTTCGCCGGCGCAACCGTGCCCGCCACCAAGGACGAGCTGTTGCTGCTGCTGGCGGCGTCCGAGTTGTTGCCGCTGGACGTGGACGCGTCGCTCGAGCCGCCCGTGACTGCGACGATCACGCCCACGGCGATGCCGATCACCACGAGCACGCCGATGATGATGAACGCCTTTCTCGCCATTATTGGCTATCTACCTATCAATCTACTATCTGGTTCGATTGGGTCAGACCTCCGTCACGGGGTGCGCGGAAGAATGGAGAATGGTAGAGACTCTGGTGGTAGTGGCGGTTGCAGTGGGATGGATGGTATGGCGGCGTCTTTCTCGAAAGAACTTCCTTGTCAACGGAGCGCGCGGGTTGGACCGTGTTGTATTGCATACTTTAATCAGGACGTTTACCCTCTGTCGCCCTCTCTCTCCCAAAAGAACATCCATCACACCACCGCAAACTGCAACTGTGAGGAATGCAGTACCGGGTGTGCTCGATTGAGTTCACATACAAATTTCAAGATTAATGAAGTTTGTTGGAGAGCCCAAAGCGTGCGACGAGGACGGCACAGTACAAAGGGTCCTCAAATGCTTGTGCTAATGCCTTCTTGTCGTCAAAGACAGAAACAAACTTACTACTTCTATGTAGGTCTCTATGCTTCTGACGTATAGGAGAACTTGACTGCTTTTTAAAGGTGTTGCTCTGCTGTTAGAAAGTTTAAAGTGATCACTGACAGGGAAAGCCCAACAGCTTTCTATTCAATAGTTGCAGGTAGAATGGGTCGAGTCTCCTTTTGCCAAGGTGAAAGTTTGGTGAAATTTTTGAGGAATTGGGTGTCTGCGGCTCAAGGTGCACCTTTTTGATCTGCTCGTTTACCTTCTTTACTAGCATATTTTTTTATTGAGTTTTGTCTCTATCAGTACGTGACAAAGATTAAAGCGCATGCACGGTCACCTCCATACTCATTATCCAGGTCATTGCTGATAAACTTAAGACTCCAATCATTGTACTCTTCTGGATTGCACAACAACAAATTAAACCCTCGCCCTTTCGCATCCGCGTCGCTGATTGGTCGATACAGCATTGTCTGACTCTTTTCTATCCGAAGAAATGGATCCTCATGATGATGGCGACAGTCAGACGAAAAGCCTTCCGGAGACCGGTAGAACTGGCTTTTTCAACCCACTGTAAACGGCAGTAACACTCTTGCACCCCAAACCAGGGGAGCAAGAAGGCGCTTTTTTGCAGGTCGCGCTTTTGCATTTTCCTGACTGCTTCGATGCTTTTGCTCCATGCACAACCTGCTGCCAGACTTTTGCTTGTCAAGTTGCAGGCAATGCATACAGTATTATCATATCACACACAAATTCAAGCGCGAGCGACAACAGCTCTGTTCTTCGAGCCGTATGCCGTGGTTGTTCCGGTCCCTCTGTACGCCAGTTAAACAGGAGTGCTGCAATATGGTCCTACACTCAAATATCTCGCACCACCGTTTATAGAAAAAGTTTAGTGGCATATCTGCTTTGGGATCGTGGTTGAAGTGGGTCTTTTAAAAAGCAAAAGATAGTGGCTGCCTATCAATATGACAAGACCACGTCCATCGTCCAAGTCCTTTCAAAGCATTATGTGTCTATAATGCTTTGAGTATCCGATGATACGATACATTGGGCCATATCAAGAGATGCAGCAGGACTCGTGATCCGCAGCAGTCACAGCGACTCTCGAATCACTCGAGTGATTCGTTTGAGTGGCGCTTACTGCCAATTTTTCGATCTTGTTGATGTCCTCGGATGGCAGTATTGAAGACCTGAAAGGTCGCATTCAGTAGGACATCTCTATATGAAGACCCCTCGTGCATTTGGTATGCGGGAATGTAATCATGCATGAAGAGACATCCCTAATATAAACTCCATACAAAAATTACATTATGCATAGATAAATTGAATTCACGGGAGTGGAGGAAAGCTTCCTAATAACTCTGCTCTATGTGGTAAACGCATAGAAGAACGAGGTTTCGTCGGCGTTCTACACGTCTTGAAGCGATCATTTGTTGCCATCGGACAGGAAACTGGAGATCACGTGCGCAACTCTGTTCTGCTCCGGCAGAATCGCGTCGAGTGCGTGGAGCAGAAGCAGCTTCAACGTGGTAGTGCTGAAGTGTGAGGTCTTGGCGCTGCTTGAACCTTTCGAGCCAGCCACTCGAAAGTCCAATCCTCTCGTCTTCTTTACAAATAACTTTCTACGCGACGCTCTCGTTTCTTCCAAGCACGTGAACAGCCCTTATTTACCTGTTCATCTCCGAGAATGACTTCGCACTACAATCTCCTCTCACACTGCAGAACAAGTTTGAACATTTGCATTCAGTAAACAAATGTGCTTTGAACTGCAAAACAAGTTTGCATTTTTCATTATTTAAACTAACGTGGATGTGGATTGTGCGCATTCTCAAACTCAATGTTTTATTGAATACAAAAACCAAATGACTAAAGGGAGCGCACCTTTCTCTGTTAAATCATTTGGGTTTTGTATGGGGACCGGATAATTTTCGGATGCATCCCTGCGATTTTTGACTATCATATGCAAATGCACGAAGCTGGTTTGTGCATAGCTTTCACACATCGTACTAGTATTATGAATCAAGTCGGGAGAGCCCAATTGGCTATGCGGGAATGTCAATACTTAGTATGCAAGTAGGGAATTGCACGAAGGGAGGTCCTGCTGTCTCTTGTCTCATCCAACTCAGATGAAGACAGCAAAGTCAGAGTCTGACTCAGACGCTTTCACCTTCCAACTTTTCACCCGCACGACGGTTCACTCGCTTCAACATTAACCGGATCGAAAGCTTGGACCAGTTCATCCAGCAAAAGGTCCGCGCTGGTCCTGAACCAAGATAAATCTTTCTAAAGCGATACCCTCCCCAAACGGATTAGCTGTTCAAAATTAATATTTTTTATTTTAAAAGGTATTCGTTTTGCCAGGACAAAAATAGTAAAAGTGTCCTCGAGTCCTCTTTTATATACGGTGAGCATACTCACATCAAGTTTTGAGAGTCTACTATTAAGGACACGAGGACGCATAGTTTTTTGCTATCGATTTGTACGGCTTTTCACAAAATGCCAAATAATCCAGCTTTCGTTTTCCGTTTTATGGAGGTGAGCCAGACTGGAACAACGAAAGCTCTGGATTATTTGGCTCGCTGAAATCCGCGATCTATGTCCCTTAAAAAGGGTATTTATAACAGGTCATCTGTTAAATTACTTCAGCAGGATTCAGATTTCAATAGGAGCTGGACCACAACTTTCGGCTTACTCTGCTATATGATTTATCTAACGGAGTAAGACGAAAGTCCTGAGCCAGCTCCTACCGTGAGAACCAAATCGAACGTGCAACAACCAGACAGACATCATCTATTTCGCGCAATTCTCTCGCATCCACACACACACAAACACCCTACACTAGCAAACCATTGGCTCACATGATTCCCAACGCACCTTGTGCCGCATTCGCCATGTTGAATTAAAAGATCGCGTTCTTGGGTGACGCAACTTTATTCGGTCGAAGGGGGCGATGCGGATGCGATGGGAGGCAGCCG
>JAASGV010000647.1:0-19276 GCA_023334355.1 Globisporangium abappressorium
GAGAGCTGTGCTAATTGCTCTGCATCTGCAGGCAATAGAAGCACGTTCTCAACCCCGTCACGAGTCCTTACGGAAGGTGTTCAACACACGCTTCCTCACTCTGTGCACTGTGTTGCGTAACTCGGGAACGCCCGGTTACAGATATGGTACAGGAAGTAGTTTAAAGAACGAAGGACTTGTGCATCATTGATGATGGTGGAACTTTTCGCAGCCACTTTTTGCTTGTTTGTATCAATGCTCAAATTGGTGAAGGTGTGACTAATTTACGTGATACCGTGATTAGTATTCGTGAGACTGTGTTAGTACTTAGAGACACGCACACTAAATACGGTGAAGACATAAAAAAGCAAACCAAGTACATTAGTCTCCGTGATACTAAATGCGGTGATCACTGTAGTATTGCAAGCCAATCATCCTTTACTTTTATTCAATCTCTGTGAGCGAGGTGCTGTAGCTCTGCAATTCCCCACCTAGCAATAGGTCGTTCTATTCACTCCTCGCGCCGCTCTACCTTGCAGATTCCTCGATCGATATCTGCGCTTGGAGCTCCGTGGCAGGAGTCATTGGTAAGATATATCTCGAGCCAAGAGAACAGTGTCGCCAGGGCGGGGAGGTTTGTCCAACGTTTGTAATCAACATCCGCCACCGATTAATGGTGATTTTGTAATGGGCCTTTGTGTCCCATTACATGAAGGTGGATCTGTTGCTAGATCGTGTGTACCACACACACCACCTTCAGCGTGCATTGTGGCGACAAATGACAAAAGGATCACGGTATAAGAGATCCCCCATGCGCGTATGACGTCATTGCATGACGTCATGATTGTTCTCTGTGCCAATCAGTGCAGAATATCGATCGCATGTACTAATCAGTGCAGAATAACTGTTCCTGCTTTGGGGAACTGGAGTGGTGGTAAGGCCGACATGTCTCAACCATTTTAAGTGAGTGGCGCGAGCCAATCACTTTGCTGGAAATTTTCCACAGTACTTCAAGTCCAAGTACCGATGGGTCGAACCTCAGTGTACCCAAGGTTTTATGTATCAGGTTCATAGGTTTATATCTACATGTGTAAGTTTTACAAATAGAAACTCTAGGAGCCTTTCGGGTTCATTATAAGTAGTGACAGGAACCATAACGGCATTTTAATTCAGTTGCAAATTTACCCTCAAGCCTTCTTCCAACTCCCTACAAGTCGAGAGACGCTTCCTCGTTCGCACAAGCGTGTGCCGCGTTTTGGGGACTGTTGTGAACAGCGCCCCATTACAGGTTTCCGCTCAGCTCCAACTGACCTAATAAAGGTGCTAGTATTTCTTAGTTCCGTGCGAGAGACTCCATCATGCAAATCACAATGCTGTTCTCTTACTCAACTCGGCGAGCTCCTGTGCAATCGCGTGCTTTCTTGGCTCCAACTGACATCAGAGTGATGCACATGCTCAGCCTCGTTCACTAATGTTTAATGATGTGTCAAGGATGAATCATAGTTTAGAGCAGCATAGCAGTTGTAATGGGCCAGCCATTTCGCGCTGCACACAAGGGCGGCTTTGAGGAAGCGGTACAACTGAGCTTACCTCGATGGTGACTTACTACTACGGAAATGTATCGAAGCATCGGATCTGTTCCGAAGCTTGAACCACTTTTCGTCTGTGTGTACCATGTCGTACATGCCGAGGCGCCGAGCGCAGCGTCGCATCAAGGTTGGCTTTGTCGAAGCCCTTGCAGCCAGAGTGTTGAGTTGATTTTGCTGGACACCTCCAAGGCCGGATTGCCGACGGCAACTGATTGTTTGCTTTTCTTCTGAATATACTGAGTCGCTAACCTTGATACCTCGAATTGAGCACCGTTTGGAGTCGTGTTGCCGTAGGGAATTTTGCCATCAAATACTGCACTTGAAACGCTTGTTCACAATGACATACCGGCGTCATTGGCAAGGTATTGTGCTGGTTTGGTGCGTGTAGGTGGCGTTTTGTGGGCTGAGCGGGAAAAAATGATAAATGGCTCGAGGTTGGAGCGCTGTAAGGTTGACAAGACGATGAAAATCGGAGGTTGCTGCACGCAAAAACAAATTAAAACATGGTTGGTATCTCGAGAAAGAGCTTCTGCAGTGCCTTTTTCTAAATTTCGCTAGGCAGATAGGATTTCAGATCTCGACTTTAGGTGGTTTTGTACACTATTATTTTGATGGCTGTCACAGGTTTTGTTAGGGCCGTTCTTAGTTAATAAAATACGTTTCTCGCGATGATAAATAAATGTTTATTTCAATAAATATAAATAGATGCCTTTATTTCAAAAGACATTTTGTTTCTCTTTTAAAAAAATAGTTTCTTACAAAGTAAAACGTGTTAATTCTATAAAGTACCTTTTATTGAAATCATTTTTTTAGTCAGCCAGGAATCCCTCTCCTCACGAAATATTGTTGTTGAGGTGGATCACGCCCCAAGCGCCGCCGCTACATTCATATCTCCACCACCATCACAGCACCCTCTTCTCTCTATCTCTCTGTAGGACGCCAAAGCGCATCCGCTCTCTCATCCCTCCATCACCGCCCTCCCTACAAACCGATTGATCGATCGGTCCATCGAGGAAAAACTGGCGACCGCGACGGACAACAACGCGCTGTACCGCCCGCCGTCGCTGACGCCTTCAACCATGGACGTGGTCGAGTCCGAGTCCGACGGCAGCGACCCGATGCAGCTGCTGATCGTGAACCGTCACGAGACGCGCGAGGCATTCACGCGCTATCGGCTGCAGGAGACGCTCATGCTCATGGGCTGTCGGCCGAAAGACGCGGTCGCCGTCACGAAAGAGGTGTTCGTCGTGTTTGACAAGTACGTAGCGACGCACGCGGTGACCAGTGCTCCTGCAAGCGGCAACAGCAGTGACCCAGCGACTGCTACTTCTACGAGCAGTACGACGTTTGCCAACGCAAGCAATGAGGTGGTGTCTGCGCTGAAGAGCAGTGGCTACGGCGACAGTGCCAGTGACGCTGCGGCTGCGATCATGACCGCGACTGACGAGGAAGAAGATTCATTGGTAGGCGGTGAGAAAGACGATCCATCGCTCGAGAGCAACAGCAGCAGCTCTTCATCGCTTGCGCTCCCGTGGCACTACCTGCACCAGTGCATCTACTCGTCGCTCGCGCGACTGGACTACACTAAGCCGCACCACCTGCTCGACTTCCAGGTCGCCAAGGAGATCACGCAGCGCAACCAGTCGTTCGTGGTGCTACTCGGAGGCACGTCGGGCACGGGCAAATCGACGCTGGCGTCGCTTTTGGCCGCGCGCCTGCGGCTTACGACTGTGCTCCCAACCGATTCGGTGCGCCACATCCTGCGCGCGTTCACGTCGAAAGCCGAAAACCCGTGCGCGTTCGTGTCGACGTACCAAGCGGGCGACGCGCTGACCCAGGAGGAGATCGACGAGCTCTCGGTCGCGACGGACGGTGTCATGTCGGCGAACCGGCTGCACAAGCGCAAGGTACTGCGCGGCTACAAGCTGCAGAGCGAGGTGGTGCTGGAGAAGCTGGACAAGGTGCTGACGATGTTCGAAAAGCGCAAGCAGTCGCTCGTGGTCGAGGGCGTGCACCTGAACACGGACCAGATGATGGAGCTCGTGCGGCGCCACCCGAACTGCGTGCCGTTCGTGATCTACATCAGTAACGAGCTCAAGCACCGCGAGCGGTTCGCCGTGCGCGCGCGCCACATGACGATCGACCCGCAGGAGAACAAGTACATCAAGTACTTTGACAACATCCGCATCATCCAGCGCCACCTGTGCAAGCACGCGGACAAGTACCTGATCCCGAAGATCGACAACACGAATGTCGACCGCAGCATCGCGACGATCCAGTCCACGCTCATCCGCGTGCTGCGGAAGCTGGACCGCGGCGAGAAGATCTTCGACCCGACCATCAACAAGATGGTGCTGCTCTCGCGCGAGCACGAGAACTCGATCAAGAAGGCGTGGTCGAGCAAGGGCGTGCGCAAGGCTATGCGGCCGCTGATCAAGCAGAAGGTGTCTAAGCGCCTGCTGCTGCGGAGACTGCTCGCCGAGCAGTCTACGGGTGTGTTTGGCGCCACGCACCACGGCGAAGACTCGTCGAGCAGCGACGAGGACGCGCGCCACGCGGACGACGAACGCAACGGCGAGGAGGAGGAAGAGGAAGACGACGAGGACGAGCAGACCACGGTGGTCGGCAGCTTGTTCAGCGGCACGACGTCGCGCGACCACGCCGCGACCGCGGGCCAGGTCTCGGCGTCGTCGCCGTCGCAGTCGCAGCGCCGCGTGTTTCTCGACGAGATCGAAGAGCACGCGGCAGGCAGCAGCGACAACGCCAAGATGATGCGCTCGCTGTCGACTGCGATCCGCCAGGCGGCGCTCTGGCGCGCGAGCCAGCCACTGAGCAACTACGCGGACTGGGAATCGTTCGCGCCGCCACGCAGCCCCGAAGTGACGTTCTCCGACGTCATCGAGAGCATCCAGGCGTCGCCGGGCTTCCCGGAGATGCGGCAGAAGTGGAAGTTCGAAGAGCGCCGCAAGTCGTGGATGGCCGGAGATCCGTCACCCTCATCGCCTTCGCCGCCATTGTTGCCGTCGTCATCGCACCATCACCACCACCACAATCATCATCATCATCATCACCACCACCAGAGTAACGAGCTCAAACCATCGTCGTTGGCGTCGACCACCGCCGCCGCCAGTGCCATGCCGTTCAAGTCGTACTCGCAGAGCCGAACCACCGCGGAGGCGATCCAGCAGCTGCAGCGGTACCACCAGCAGGCGCCGGAGAACAAGTTCGCACAGAGCCAGCAGCTTCCTTCTTCCAGTCGCCACCACACGACAGCAGCAGGAACAGCAGCAGCCGCCGTTGGAGGCGGGAGGCGCTCGCGCACGGCCGCGAGACGCGTGCAGTCACTGCCGCCGGACGCGCTCGCCGACCTCTCCAGCGTGGACTTTGACCTCGACAGCATCTCGATCGCCGACCCGAACGACGATGACCAGGCCTCGCTCACCTCTTCCCAGCGAGACGAATGTGAGTGTGCTTGTGTTTGTGTTGCGCTCTGGAAAATTATGGTTTGACTGAGTCATGCAAATGTGTCGGACAATGTTAACCTGTGTGTGTGAATGCATATTCTTTCTACCTACCTAGGCATATCGCCACTGGAGCAGAGTCTCGACGACACGGACAGCCACTTTGAAGTGAGTTCGCAGAGCTCAATGGAGTGAAAATGCGTGAAAAACGGCTCCGAGACCACAGTTTATCCCAGCTCAGTCCATCTTCTTCCTTCCTCCATCTCACCACCAGAGGCGCAAGTATTTGCTGGCGACAGCAATGAGTAACAACAAGAGGACGGGAAGGTGGTTACTAGCAAGTAGTGTATGGTATATTGTACTGGACTGCTACACCATTTCCATCACCTTCAACATTATTGTCATATTCTCGTTAGATCTCATTTGTACATCACAATCACTCATACAATATGAATGACAACATAATAACGCTAACAATTGTTATCCGCAATGTGAATGCAAGCTCTCTCTATGTATCGCAACCTCATTGCTGCTTGCGCTTTCGCAGTAGTCTCCCTGCTGCTGCGGCCTCGGCTGCTGCTACTTGCGCCTTCTCTCGCGTGAACGCGAGGTACTTGAGGTACGAGAACGAGTACGCGCCGATGAACGAGAGCACGACGCCAAAGATGTTGCTCACGCGGACATGCGCGTCAGCGAAGAAGAGAAAGCCGCAGACAGTGGACACCAGATCCTTGATGTTACCCGTGACCGACGTTGCGAGCGCCGAGTTGCGCAGCGTGCAGATGAAGATCGAGAACTGGTAGAGCACGCACACGCAGCACATGACGCCCATGGTCGCGAGGAAGCGGCCATCCCACAAGAAAGGGAAGGCGCGCACCATGTCGAGTTCCAGCTGGAATGCCATCAAAGAGCAGATGAACGAGCCCGCAACGCTGTTGAGCAGCACGAGCTCCACGGAGGAGAGCGCGCTCTCTTTCGAGAACGTCAGGCTGAACGCGCTGCATAGGTTCTGAAGCAGCACAAGCGCGTAGCCTGCGAGGTCGGACGTCGCGTCCGTGCTGCCGGCAACGATGCTGCCGAATGTGCTCACTGTATTTCGACATGGGGAAGGAGATCATGATGGTTGATTGCTGTTAGTACAAGCACATGTAGGTCGCCAACAACAGCGCAATATGACAAAAGGTGCTTACTGAGAAGAGCGAGCTTGACGTTGGTAGACATTTCCTAAGCGATTGGTTAATAGGGAAAGGTGAGAAGATGGAATTTGGATAGTGATGATCTACTGTGGCGTTCCAATATGAGAAGCTCACCTTGTTCAGCACGAGCCACTCGATCATCATGACCTTGAGCGTCGTGAGTCGTCGCAGCACCAAGTACCTGGTCAGCATGTGGATACCAAACGATGCTAGCATTAGAGGATGGATACAAACGCGTGAGCCAGAGCACCCAGCAGTTACTATACGCACATGGGCATGTTGACCACCCGCATGCTCGCAAAACCGAGGATCATATTGCCGACGTGAAGCGTGACCAGTGGCAGCATCACGCGCAGCACATACGAGAGCGTGGGGAGCTTCACACCAGTCGCTTTCTCTTCCGGTGTAGACGGTGGTGATGGCGATGTTGTTCCGGAGCTCGAGTGGTGATTGCTCCACAAGCGCTGGACGCCGAGGAGCGCGAGGACGCTCACCATCGTGAACGTGTTCTGGATCGCGCCGAGCGTGTAGAGCGCGCGCCATTGGTAAGTCGTGAGCAGCACTTTCGTGAGCATGTTCATCGCAAACGCGCAGTACAAATAAAGCGCGCAGGGCCAAAGCATCGCGAGCAGCGTCGTCGTCGTCGCTCGTTTCTTCTCCTGCTTGTTCGTCTTGAGATCGCCTAGTTGTCCTGGCGGATCGCCGGCAGCGGACGCAGTGAGCAGAGCACCATCAGCAGCAGTAGCGGCCATAGCGCTAGTAGCACTGCTGATGCTCGTTGAGATCGCTACCATGGCTGGGCGGACTGCTCTGGCTGTGTGCGGATCGACGGCGGCGCGAGCATGTACGTGCAGACGGCGCTTGCTTTCTCGTGCTGATGTCAAAGGGAGCTTTTCAAGGTCACAAAGAGGATGAACCCTTTTGTGTTGGGTCTTCGGTAAGGTTCGAATGTGCGACAGCAGCGAACATGAGCTGGTCCCAATCCGCTAAAGTCCGATTTTGAGCAAACAAAACAAAAGAGAATTCATCATGTTCCAGCCAATCAGCGACCTGCGGGATAAACATGTATATTTGTCCCGTCTAAAGACGATGTGGGGCAATCATGGGAGGGAGTGTTCACTCTCACTCACAAAATTTGTATGCACCGGTAATGATGACGCACTGCTGTCATTGACCACAGTGGGTCAAACTCGTTGAGCGATCGCTGTGGATCAACAAGGATTCCAATTTCGATGGGAGTGGCAGCGCGCGCGTTTGGTTCACTCGCCACCATATTTGAACGTTAGCAAAACAACCCAAGGAGTGAAATCCCTCCACTCGCAATCTTCAAGTGTATGTCTGTTTTCTCGCCATCACCCGATACGCCCCTCCCTCACAACCCTTCGATGGCGGGGGCGTGCATGGTTGCAAACGTTGCAAGTCTAATCTGCCTCGAATAGTTAATATCGTTTTTAAGATAGAAGTTTATGATGTGAAAATGGTTGATATGTACCACAAATCTATGCACAAATTATAGCAAGTATTTTTACAAACTTGAAAGGTCACTTCAAAATTGCGCTTGCACGTAATCACCAGCCATCGACAGTCATCGACAGTGCGCAAAATGACCATTTGAAAAGTGGAATGGCACTTTTTGCGTGATCGCGAGAAGGGCAACGAAGAGAGGGAAACACTCGCCGAGCCTTTTTTGCTTGCTCAGTTGCAATTTATTCTCTTGCAAGCCTCTTTGCCCTTTTGCCTTCACTTCTGGTGTTCAAACCCAACTTTTTCCGGTCTCTGGTCCCCGCAGGCAAACTGCAAAAATGGGCATAGACAAGTGACAAGTGTTCCGTGAAATGCACCAGTTTTACAATACGGAACGTCAAATCAAAGACGAAAAAGCACCAGAAAAAAGAAAACAAATGGTGAAAAATAAAGAATGCGTAACCACCTGAACACTCAAAAGCCCAAATTGAAGTGGATAAAAAGAGAACCCAGCTGGCTTCCTGCTTCGATGCTCTAACAACTGCAGTTCAATGAATGAAAGATATCCACGCTGTTGAACATTGTTCCTTAAGTTTGGATGTTCCTGGAGTGCAGTGTAGTTGCATTTCCAGTCTGCCGATGCGAAAGAGCCGCGAGGGAAGGCTCGCTCAATCAGGTGTGTAATTCCACAATACATATTCGTTAAAAGAGCTCCAAACACAAGTGACTGGCGAGCGAAGTGGCAAAAAGCCACTGGCTGCTTCAGTTTTCTAAATTGGTTTTGGGATCATTTCGAATTGCGCGCAATGCCACATTACGACGAGGATGGGAGGAGCAAGCGTGACGCGGATCTTGCACCTCGGTGACCTTTCTTTGTGTTTGTGAAGACCCCAGCAATCCCATCGAGTGTAGAGACAGGCAGCTTCCAAACATAAATTACACTGTTTTACTTGCCCGAGTAATTTACAGATTCCATTCAATCAATGAGAAGTACCATCAAGGCAATACAAGGTAAATGAACCAAAAGGTTAAAAAACAAATCACCCAACTCTTTTCAGTGCCAACTTTGCTCAACTGTTGTTAAAACCGCTAAAACATTGTTAAAACGGCAATCTTTCTAGACTAACCCAGGAGAGAACAAAACAGGACAAACCTGCTTCCCTACCCCTCGTCCATTGAACTTTATGACGTAATCTTCCAACACTTACGTAAACTACAATAAAATATCTCTCCCGATTATGCAATGAAGAGCAATGGTGATGTTCTATATTTGGAGTATTTGATAGTTTCTCGAGACATGAACCTACTTTGCCCTTCAGGAACACAGAACGTGAATGCTCAAGAACCAGAAAATGCGCCATTCTCACTGAATTATTAGAGATTTTATGAAAAAATCCAATAAAATACATCATAATGTTAAATTACGAAGATATCTTTTTGTCGTACTTTATCGGACACCCAGCCTTGCACGTGAACATGCAAAAAAAGCTCTCGTCGGAAACAAACGAGCGGACGAGCACAAGCAACGCCGGCCGCCTCCTCACAACTCTCTCTCTCGCAGTGTGGAATTTGCGACGCGAAGAAGAAGAAGAAGCCTCCCAAGAAACCAACAAGAACCAGAACGACAGCCATGGCCGAGAACCTCACGGTATGTGTGCCGCGCACCCCTCCTGGATCTCTCTCTCTTCTGTGTGTGTGTGGTCACGAAGGCGGTCACGTCACGTCACGTCACGTGCGGGCATGTGCGCTCCGCGATGCGGCGTCGGCGCAGTGATCCCTCCCCCTCCCCTGTCTTCTCTTAGCTTCGTTTGCTCACGATCTTTTTTTCGATGCTTGTTTTCTTCTTCGTTGCAGACGTGGAAGATTGATGGCGAAGTGAAGATTCGCTACACGGAGTCAGGCATGGGCGCCCTGCCGGCGAAGACCGTCGTGCAGGCGTTCAAGGAGACCGTCGCCAAGCACCCGGACGCGAACGCGCTCTACCAGAAGCGCGACGGCGAATGGTACGTGTTTGTTGTCGAACGCACAGGCGTCTTTCTTTTTTCGGTGAATGTGTGTGATGAGATGCTAACTGTAATGGTTCTGTTCCCTCTCTTCGTGATACAGGAAGCCATACACTTTCCGCAAGTACTACGACACGTGTTACGCGTTCGCCAAGTCGCTCATGGCGGTCGGCTTGGAACGCTACGAGGGCGTGAGCATCATCGGTTTCAACTCGCCGGAGTGGGCGATCGCTGATGTCGGTGCGATCTTTGCGGGCGGTATCGCTGCGGGTATCTACACGACCAACAACCCTCCAGCGTGCGAGTTCATCGCGAAGCACTCGAACTCGGCCGTCGTGGTCTGCGACGGCGTCACCCAGCTCGAGAAGTTTGTCGCCATTGAGAAGAACCTGCCAAAGCTCAAGGCGCTGATCATCTACAACGAGCCGGTGCCAGCCGGTCTCCAGTGCAAGGTGCCAGTGTACGCCTTTGACGACTTCTTGACGCTCGGCAAGGACGTGCCAAACGAGAAGCTCGACGAGCGCATGGACGCGCAGAAGCCGGGCAACTGCTGCACGCTGATCTACACGTCTGGCACGACCGGCGACCCGAAGGCGGTCATGATCTCGCACGACAACATGGTGTGGACGATCTTGAGTGTCGTGAGCATGATCAAGCACCACTACGGCGTGCAGATGTCGAACAACGACCGTCTCGTGAGTTTCCTGCCAATGTCGCACGTTGCCGCGCAGCTGATTGACATCATGCTGCCAGTGGTGTGCGGTCTGCAGAGTTACTTTGCGCAGCCGGACGCCCTCAAGGGTTCGCTCGGTGTGACGCTGAAGGAAGTTCGCCCAACATTCTTCCTCGGTGTGCCTCGCGTGTGGGAGAAAATTGCCGAGAAGATGTGGTCGATCTCGGCCCAGACGACTGGCATCAAGAAGCGCATCGCTACCTACGCCAAGGATAAGGCCGCGCAGAAGACGGAGCTGGCGCAGTACGGCAAGTCGGGCGGTGCTCCGTGCGGCTTCGGCATCGCGAACGCGTTGGTGCTGAGCCGTGTCAAGGAAGCGCTTGGTCTGGAGCAGTGCATTGCGTGCTTCAGTGGCGCTGCGCCAATCAGTCGCGAAGTTGTCGAATACTTCGGCTCGTTGGACATCCCGATCTACGAGTTCTTCGGGCAGAGTGAAGCCACTGGTCCACAGACCGTGTGCATGCGCGGTATGTGGAAGATTGGCAGCTGCGGTCGCTCGATCGACGGCACGACAACCAAGATCGTCGACGGCACGGACGAGCTGATCTTCAGCGGCCGTAACATCATGATGGGGTACCTGAACGGCGAGCAGCAGACCAAGGATACGATTGACGAGGACGGTTTCTTGCACTCTGGCGATTGCGGCAAGCTCGACGAAGATGGTTTTATGAGCATCACGGGTCGCATCAAGGAGCTTATCATCACTGCCGGTGGCGAGAATGTTCCTCCAATTCTCCTTGAAGACAACCTCAAGGAGGAGCTCCAGCTGCTCTCGAACACGATGGTCATTGGCGACCGCCGAAAGTTCCTGACCGCTTTCTTCACGCTCCGTGTCGAGGCTGACTCGGAAGGCATCCCAACCGACAAGCTCGACGCGAAGGCGTTGGCGATTTGCGCGGAGATCGGCAGTGCCGCGAAGACCGTGGCAGAGGCGAAGGAGTGCCCAAAGATCAAGGAGTACCTGGAGAAGGGCGTGAAGCGCGCGAACTCTCGCGCCACGTCGCGTGCGCAGAACATTGGCAAGTACAAGATTCTGGACACGGACTTTTCGATCCACGGCGGCGAGTTGACCCCGACGCTGAAGCTCAAGCGCAAGATCGTGCTGGAGAAGTACGACGCGCTCGTGGAGGAATTGTACGCTTAAACGGTGGTGGTGGCGAAAGTGGAAACGAAGTTGAGAGCGAAGTAAGCTCGGTAGGATTTGATTTGTTTCTTCTTTCTTGTCCACACTCTTTGTTTTCCCCCTCTGCTAGCTCCTGTTTTTCTTCTATAACTTACAAGAAATTGTATTTCCATTGTTTGAGACGTGTCTTGGTTTCTTTTTGACTGTTTGTGTGATTTGCTTGACCTGCGGATAAATGTTGTTTGGGGAGAACACCAACAGGCTTCTTATCTTGATGAGCTCGACTTGCCCACTTCTATCTTGTGAACGCTTTCTGCCAGAATAGTTGATATCAAGAGCATGCGAAACGAGAATGTCGCTAATGGAGACCAGGACATGAGCTATGCGATGCACAAGCTTGCAAACTACTTCACATGTTCTCGCAACACCAATGAGTTTCGCTGGGCTGGGTGTTGGTCCTTTGACAAGTTGGTTTCCGGATGAGATCTCATATTAAAGATCTCATCAAATCCGCTCAAGGCGTTCATCTCTTCGGCACCGCGTTGCATGGCAGCATCTCGCGGGATTAGCACGAGACCTAAGACCTACAGTGGCGTGGATCAGTCATTTTTTTACGAAGAAGAAGGTCTGCAATCACGTTCACACCCACACGCTATATTCCTTGGTCGCAATCATAAAAAACTTACGTGGACCTCCAAGCGATCGATCACCCCCATCCTCCAGTCGACCGACCGACTGACTGGCCGGCGAATAGCTTGACTGGTTACTCTCGCTTGGATTTTTGGCGCGCGAGCATCAGCTTGATTTGCTGCTCCTGGAGCTGGTTGCCCTTCTGGATCGCGTTGTACACCGCCATGAGCATGATCACCACCGCCATCATCAGCACATGCGACAGATTGAACTTGAACGTCGACGCTTTGCCTAATGCACAAGGAATAACACATTGGAAAGTATTAGCACATGCACACACGCACTTACGTATATGCATCGCAATAGTGACTGCTTTCTTTCGTACCGAGAACCTGCTCGAGCGCATACTTGAGGTTGTTGATGTCTGCAACAGTCAGCCACAAAGAGCAATCGTTAGTATACTGCATCAGCAAGTGTGGGCTGTGATAGCAATCCACAAAATAAAACAGCAACGTACATGGTCGCAGACTCTGCACAATCGGGATCGTCATATACTGCTTGACTCCTGTGCTCAATGGCATACACAGGCAATTTGCAACCAAGCACATTAGAAACGTTGTCAGTCGGCATACATCAAGTTGTTCTTTCGTCTCATCTGGCGTCTGGCGCGTACCGGAGGAGAGGAAGCGGAAGAGGTTCTGGAAGTTGAAGAGCGCGACGCCCGACGCCAGCAGCACGAGCGGCGGCAGCAACACCAGTTGCGGCAGACTCAGGTTCATCAACACCATCGCGCTTAACGTTAGTTGCTACTCGTCGCTTCTCGCTTCTTGTCGCTGTTAGGACAGAGTTCTCGAAATGGTCGCGCCGTTATTTCACGCAACAACGCAACACGTCATCACAAAAGTACACGTTCACTTTAGTAGCACCAACGCAATTAAAGCAGATAAATATTATGCGTCACTCTAGCGGGGATTTCCGACACACTGCGCCTCGAGCCAATCAGAGAAACAGATTCGTACCTTTTCGTGGACCAATCAGAGAGCTGCAAAACGAAAGATAATTTATGGCCAATCAGAGCGCTGCATTTCCGATCCTGATAAAAATGGACACATTGGAGATGCTGAAGGATAAGGACGCAAGGAAGACCATGAAGAGGACCACAAGCAAGGAAGAGAGAGCTACGGCCGCTCCTCGATAGATCATGATAGATCATTAAAGATACCAACACACACACGACTGCGCAATTCTCTCTATCACTGTCCATTGCAACCAGCTGCCTCCATAGCAAATGGTGATCGGAGGCGGTGGCTCCAACATCCTGCGCGGCGGGAAGCGCTCGTACGACTGCACGACCCTTGTGGGTAACTTTGTCGAGGAGACCTACCGCCCGAATGCCGTCACGCAGCACTGGGACGGCGGCGCCAAGTTCGAGACCAACACGCGCCACCAGATGCTCAACGGCGTGAGCATCAAGACCCACGAGTTCGGCGGCGGGCTCAAGCGACCGGACGACCCAAAGTACGACTACCACCAGATCGTCGGCGCGGACAAGACGCGCGGCGCGTCCACGTGGATCTCTCTCGCGCAGTCGACGCACTGCAACTCTGCAAAGGTGGGTAGCTCTTGGAATGATTGGATAGCTGGGTGAGTGGGCACTAACACCATTAGGTATCGTGTACTTGCTTTCCCTGGCGCTACTAGCCGACGGAATTCGCAGCTCCACGCGAATTGAAAGGGCGACGCATGCCCGACGACGAGCTCGACAAGCATCGGAAGCGATGGACCAACGAGTGCGACAAGCTGGTGAAGGCGCGGTACGTGACCGAGAGCTCGGCCACGCAAGACGCCGTCGTGAAGGAGCAGTTCCGGAAGGTCATGACGCAACCCACGCAGGTGTCCTATAAATGAGCGATACATCCATCGCGCGGTACGATATGATAATGAAAGCCCTGAGCAAGTTCACTTTCATCAATGCACACACTATTGCTAGCCAGCACAGGAATGAATGATGGAGAAAGACTGGGGTTATCATCAGCATCATCATGCGTGTGCTGTTTTAATTTTCTTCTGACAGGAGCTCGTTCGATTGGCTGCTGCCTCTCTGGACATGTTGGGGGAGTTGAGGCACTTTCGGTTGGTATCTATGCGCTAAGGGGATCCTCTATGCATCCTTCTTCACGCACTGGTTCTTCTCTCTGTTATGCCAATCAAACGCATAACCACGAGTCAGTCATAAAAACTCCATTCTCACACGTCACATACACATTCATGTAGCTCCTCGACAACTCACGTTCGCAGGTCGATCACCATGACGCAGATGTTGTCTAAGCTGCCTCGCGCGTACGCCTCCTCCATGATGTGCTTGGCAGCGTCCTGCACGTCGTTGTACTTCATCGCGATCTCCGCGGCGTCTTCGTTCGTGATCGTGTCCCAGACGCCGTCGCTCGCGACCACGAGGAACCAGTCGTTCTTCGCGCGCTTGTGCTCCTTCACCTCCGGCTCGGCGATCACAAAGGGTTTGAGCATGCGGTCACCGATGGCGCGCGACACCGCGAGGATGCCTTCGACGCGCCAGACGCCCCAGAACACCACCGAGCCGCCCAGGTCCTGCACACGCTTGCGCTCGTCCGGGCGGTTCGGCTTGTGGTCCGACGTCAGCGCCGTCACTTTGCCGCTGCTGTGCACCAGGATCGCGCGCGAGTCGCCCGCGTGCGCGACGTAGATGCTGTCACCCTGCGTGACCACGACCACGGCGGTCGTGCCATCCTCCGAGTTCTTGCGGTTTGCGATCTGCAGATACTGTTATGATACATGACGGAGGTTTACGTTTATGATCAATCGGCACTACCAACTGCAATACAATCATTATGCACCAAGTACCTCTTGGTCCGTTCGCAGAAAGCCTTTCTTCAGTGCCGCGATCGGGTCCTTCGCGAAAGACGGCTCGCGGATCACATTCTGGCACATGGCCTGGACGCAGTAGCTACAAATGAAGAAGAGCAACAGCGATCCAGTCAGTCAATGATGCTGGCATGCATTGTGCAAATGCTGGATAACTCACTTGGCCGCGCCTTCGCCTCCGTGACCATCAAACACGCCATAGAACGATTGCGACGAGTCACCGTTCAGGTCAGAGACCGCGGTGTGACGGTCCTCCATGTACGGGCGTCGACCCTGTACCAGCAGCAACAATAATGGTACGGGAACCACGATCCATGCGTCAGACAGCGTTCATACGTTCGACTGATAATCGCATAGATAACTATATAGAAGCTAAACGCACCTGCATTTGCGAGACGCCGTAGCGGTAGTGCACATTCGGGTTGGTCGGTGGACACATTTGTAGCTCATACGGCGCCAGGTTGGATCTGAAAGCACACACATCGAGAACAGTAACAGCATCGCGCATCAGTAGCTGGTTGCATATCCAACCCCTCACATAAATATACTCCATTCGTACCGCCAGGACGCGACGACCACCTTGAGGAAGCCGAGCACGAGCACGCACAGCAGCGCCTGACTCACAAAGCTCTCGCGCACCATTCGCGCCATCGTCTGCATGAAGTCCAGGTTGAGCACCGTGGCCATGACCCTTCGCGCGCGCGGCCGGAGGGGGAGGGGCAGCGGGTGAAGGCGTACGGGGAGACTGAGAGCTAGAGAGAGCTAGAGAGCGGAGGAGCGTCACGCGTGGCAACGTGTCTGCCTTCTGTTTCCTGCTGATCCTCCTCGTGGTCTCGTTCTTTCGTGGTGTCTTGCGGACTGTGGACGTGGCTCAACACAACAGAACACTGCGCGAATTGCAAATTGCGATATTTGGTGGCTGATGCGGGTTTTCAGCCAATCAAGAAGCGCTGATTTTTATTTTCAGCCAATCAATACGGTCAGAGCGTTCCGACGCTGAACTCTTTTTGTTTTGGTGTGGTTGTTTGTGCGCGCGAGAGAGTCTGAGCGCGAACCATCAGGCGTGTTGATGTCGCGCCATCCAAGACGACGGCGCATCATCTGCCGCCGCTGTCTCTATGTCACTGATTATTGACCAGCTACGGTATCTGTGGCAATAGGCACAGAGCTCTTCGCGCAAAGGTGCCTCCATTGCCATTCAAATGCGCTATTGCACAGCTATTGGCGATTGCCACGCTGTCTGTTTGCCTGCTCTAAAAAAATGCGCCGTTTCAGCCAAGGATCTGGTCGCCGTACGTGAGCACGAGCTCGTGCTCCTGGTCCACGAAGATCGTGCCGACCGTGAGCTTGGGCAGCAGCGTCTGCGCGCGGTCGTTCAGCAGGAAGCTCGAGAAGCGCGCGCCGTCGATCGTGCACAGGACCGCGGCGTGCGGCATGCGGAGAAAGTACCTACAGCATTTGTATCGATTTGGCAATCGCATAAGCATAAAGAGTGAGCTGTTAGATCATTTCCACAAGAGCTGCTGGTGATTGATGGTGCGCTTGTGTGCATTTGGACGTACCGCTGCGCGTAGATGCTGTAGCCGGATGCGGACGCGAACACACCGATCGCGTTGGACGGAAAGAAACTGAGCACGCCGTGGAACTCGCGCAGCGCCTGCACGCCCACTGGCTTGCTCTCGTTCTTGCACTGCGTCACGACCTCCACCTCCAGGTCTGGCAGTCTCCAGACGCCCTGTGAATGACGAGTAGGGATACGAACACGTGAGCATTTGCACGCACACAATGCACGCTACAATCAAGAACCGCTAATTTGCGCACTGACACATCAGCGAAAAGCGCACCTGGTGGTCGATGCCGCCGTCATTCGACATCTGCGTGGCGCGCAAGTCGCACTGGAAGCTGCGCATGAGCGTGACGACCTGCGCTTCAAAGTCCAGTCCTTTCGAGCGCCGCGCTGCCGCATCCGACACCAGCGCCACTGAGGAGACATCGGACGACTGCTGCGAAAAGCGCCGTCTGTGCGACAGCACTTGCTGCTGCTGCTGCTGTTGCGTGGTCATGGGCATTCGCCATCGCGCGCAGTGATGGCGAGTGGCACCAACTCGCCATGCCACGCTGAGTTTGTGTGTTGCCATCATTCGCAATAATGGTGGCACTTTGACTCGCTTTCAAGAGAGAGGAGCACCCCCTTTTGCTTGTTAAAGGCGATGGCAGATTTGAGAACGTACTCCTGTTTATTTGTTAGAGGAGACAACAGTTTTTTCTAAAACCGTACTGGATAATATCTTGCATGCTTCAGTTAAACATCCAGTTTTGGGAATATCCAGTTGAAGTGAAATAAGCGGTTTTTTAATCCAGCCGCGAGTCGAGCAAACGAAGACCAAGGTGCTCGCAGTTTGTCGCGTCGGACTCTACTAGCGTCTCGGCTTCTTGTTGCTGTACACCACCAGATTACCAGCAGTAGACCTTGCAAACCGAGCAGTGTCGCCACGCTCACTGATTGAGACTTGGAGTCAGAGAAGGACACCCGTTTCTCCGCCAATATTTCGCTGCGTATGCGCTTCAATGATAACTGCGTAGAGATGCGCACCGTGCGGTATGCAACACCGGAGTAAATGGCGCCAAGCGCAGCTGCCGCGACGCAAAGCACTCTTGTTATTGAAGTTTCCCAGTCGCGTCGAGCTCTGCGAGCGTGTGCTGACAACGGCAAATTGACCGAGAGGTACATTGGAAGAGGCTGCGCTGATCTACGGTATACCAAGTTGGCCGAGCACTTGGCGGTACAGAAGCGCGCAAAGCCCTCGCGGCACACAAGCACCACCTGTGGACTGTGCGAGTACGTGCATGTGCAGGTCAACCGTTATACACGCGACCAGATGCGCGCTCTCACAAGTACAGACAGTACTGTGACACGACGTACTTCGTTCAAATCGCGTTTGGATCTGTTGGCATCGTGCCCTTTACGTAGTGGGCAGTAAGTCGCTGGGTCGTCGTTGGTTAGACCACTTATTGGTCCTCAACAACCTGTTGATGATGACGATGCTATTGTCGATGCTGCTCTGGCCGAGTTTGCCGAGCCACTAGATGGGGAGCAACTGCAGAACTATGACTCAGTGCTTTGGGTCTGTGTTGTTGTTGCTTCTGCTACTGCTATTTCCAGCCGCGGTGGAGCTAGCTGGTGGTCGTGGTCAGCGCCAACGGAGCGCAGTCATTGGTCACTGGCTTTTATAGACGAACAGAAAATGTGACAATCGACTATCACTCTCGAAGATACGAACTCGAACAGTCTACAGTATGTGTGAAGATTGAGGTGGGTACACATAATGTCCACGTCCTTGGTCCTGGAGGATGCGCATGCGCGTTCTTGGGGCTACTGAAGCGCGAATGACCCAGCTACAGTCCAGCAATACCCTTCAGAACGTGGCCAGCCTGACGTACAGTTGACGCACATACATATGCGTACAATCTCTGCGAATTTGCGGGTGTTGGCTACTAGAAGCATAGACATACATAGAGAGAGCAAGCGGCTAGTGTCGTGGACAGATATTGTGTTGTCTTACAACAACAGACGAGCACGGTCGCTGTCTATCAGAAGATTACAATAGCGACGACGTATGCGAACTATCTTTTCCCTCTCTCTCCTCATGAAACTCGTAACAGCGATCATTCTTGAAAGTTCCATTTGCGTTAAACGGAAAAGACTCTCTACACACTACTTCTCCAGGAAGCCAGTATTGTCAAAGTCAGACTCTACCAGACATTAGGTTAGCATGCAGTTGCAGCGCGGCCTGAGCAGTTCTTGGTTGATTCTAGTTGGGCGTTTCTTGCATTTCCTCTTACTTAGTAGTAGCCAGGATCTCCGCATTCACAACGTTCCAGAACGCGCAGCGCTCGTTGTGCGCCGTCGCCATTACGCCGGTCTTCTCGATCGTGATGTTGGTCTGAAGCACAACGCACTGCTGAGTGGTCGGCTCAAAACGAGGCCACACTGGGGACGACGCCGCGTCGGTCTTCTGAAGTGTGTCCACTTGGCCAAGCGACGAAGGGAGGGAATACGGCGACGACCACTTGGCACCCAGGTCGCGGTATCCGTTCGGCGAGCCGGTCTTCGCAAAGTTGATCCAGTATTCCTGCATCATGACCACCAATGCCGCGTCTGCATCCGCTGGACGAACCCCCTCTGCGCCGTTGAAC
>JAASGV010000648.1:0-19266 GCA_023334355.1 Globisporangium abappressorium
GTATGTGTATTGCCGTTTGGTATCATATTTGATTTTGATTTAGTATCACGACTTTGTATCAGGTTTGTATCAGTCGGTGCCAATTCTTACTACTCCAATCGTTTTATCTTGAAATTTGTATGTATTGGGACAAACTTTGAACTCCAATATCTCAACAACCATAGCACTTTAGTTCGTGGCAACTTTTGTCATAGGTCTTAGAATTGTGTGTAGATTATGTACACAGAGTTTGGGAATTAAACTAACCATCCTCATTTTTGGATTTTTGGGTTTTATTTGATTATCTCCGAAACCGTCCGAACGAACACCGATTTTCTTTCTTCCCAGTAGGTTAGAATTTCATGGGCTACCTGCTAGAACTTTATTTTTTCAAAAATCCTCCAGGAGGCGAACGGGTAAGCAACTAAACCCTAGCCAAAGTGGCACATCATTTTTCAGCTCCGAGAGCTTAACCTAAATGACTTGAAATTTGTATTATGATGTGCCTGTTTAGGGACCCTACCCTAAACAACTTCGTAGCAAAGTATACTGTAGTAGATAGGAGCCTCAACAAGAAAGCAAACGACTTGGTCGAGGCCTTCTGCTTCGTGCAGCCTCAATCTATTACTTTCTCTGCCCGGAGGGGGAGGAGGCACCGCGCAACGTTTTTCCGTTCCAGTTCATGAGTCCCTACTGCGGTTCACCCTGTCGCGCACATCGCAACCTCGACACGACACCATGCGCACACATTTCTTGAACAGTGCGTCTGAGGTTTCGCCGTCGCGGTCGGTGAAGTTCAAAACCCTTTCTACTTGACAAACAAATGAGCAGATATCGCTTGCAACTCAGTACAAATCCACACCAGCGATGCGCAGTAACAGTTCCTCGCCGTGCTTTGCCGATGCGCGAAGTGATTTAGTTGCTTGGTGACAAGGATCCTCAAGAGCACCGCAAACGTGACTATTTGCACGCTCTTCCCCATCTTTTGCGCAGTGGGTGGTACGCACGATGGCGACTGGGTTTCCAGTGTGAGTATACGAGCGCATTCTGGTAATAAGCAGACACAGGCAAATGGCGACCGCATCACGAACGGCCGCTGGCTCCTGCAGCGCCAATGCATCATTTACACCAAAAGCAGGTACTTTCCCGTTGAAAACCTGCAATAAGAGTCCACAGTCGGCACCTCGAATCCTCTTAGTAGCTGTCCGAAACACACGCACATCGACATCAGCCTTGTCACCACCACAGCGCAACCGATCATTTGCAAGAGTCTGCATTCTGGGCGACGGCGGCAATGATCTCGCGGTTCACTCCTCCTCTTCTGACAACGTTGACCTCACAATGAAAACTGTATTGACTCAACTACAATAAAAGTATAGAGCCGCGCACAAGACATTGTACCAAAACATTTCACCGTGGTTCGGGCCGCCAGCGGGATGGATCGCTCTATATCGCACAACTCGCAGTGTCAGCTCCAGCTTGCGCGGGTCAGTCAGGAGCTGCACGAGTACAAAAACTTGATGGACGCCGCCGCAATGGACGCGCTGCTTCCGAGTAGGACGGATACCGCTGGGATCGTCGTCAAGAACACCACATCCTTACCAATTGCAAGGTCCAGTGTCGACTTCGCCAGCTTAAAGGAGCTCATGCTGACGCGTCTGCCTGTAGGCAATCCTGAGGGCAAATGGAGATACAGTAGACCACGTCATGCCTGAGGAGGTGCTGCTCGTGTACGCGTTCATCGCGAACTTGGTCAGGGTGTAGGGTGGTCGTGCTCTGCCGGAATGGCGGTTGACCTCTACGAGATCATTTGCGGTCTGTTGCAGCAGCAGCGCTACAGAGCGCAAAGCCCTGGTTGGCGAAGCCGTCCTGTACATCGCTTGAGACGGTGAATGCGTTGAGTCGTCGGTTGATTGATCATGTGTACGGAACCGCCTTTTGAATCGGAACCTTTCGTGAAGGCACGATCAAATTGCATCGACCACTTCAACTTGGGAGATGGATCGTCCCACATCTGTGACAGGGTACCAGATGCTGCACTGGCCAGTCATGTGGGCTCCCAAGTAGGTGCACTGAGAGAAATCTAGTGCGTCATTGAAAGGGATGAGAGAGACCTCCATCCCTCCCACCGTTCCTTCCGTTGTCAAGTGTCAAGTGAGCGAGATGGAGCAGATGGATGTCAGAACCAAGAAAGTATTGTTAGCATGTCTGTTCGCTGGCTGTTTGTATTATTGGCGGAAGCGCAATGGCGTGCGTGAGGCATTCACGCAGTGCGAAGCTTCATAGAGTGTTATGATACAGCAGGCAGTCCCAATTCGGGTTGACGAGGCTTTTTTGCGTCACGCGGGACTGGTCAGTGCAGTAAGATCTGTTGCGACCGAATCCTTTTTTCTTTCATTGCGGCCGCGGGTTTGGTAGCCATCTGGGCTTTTGGTTTTGGCTCAGCTGACTGGAGTAAACGCGCTGGCGGGCCGACCCGACCAAGCGATGGGTCGCCTCGTCAAACAATTTGCGTCGCACGCATCACCCTCTTTTGTTCCAGAGAAAGCAAGTGAGCAAACCCAGTCACAAAAGAGACCGAGTGTTAGGTTGTACTGTCGAGTGCGGAAGGCTTCACGCGTTCGAAAACACAGTGTAAACCTTGAAGAGGTCATTTTGGCCTTTGTCGTCAAGTGATCGAGCGAGCGCAGGCGGAGACCTCGTGAGCCAAATGGTCAGTTGGCTTGGCAGACTACAGACACGATGGCATGTTCATGAATGATCGCTTTCTTTTCCCAGATGTACGAGTGCTCCCTCATAGAGAGAGAGGCCATTTCCATACAAATCCCAACCACAAAGACACACAGACAGACAGGGTTGCTCTTCGCGCAAGGAAGCAGCAGATGTGGAACGAGGAGGGATGAGGCAATTAGCTCACTTCTTGAAACCCGACGACCCGCCCGCCAGACATTGCAAAACAAAATACACGCGTGTGCGGGTCGCTTCATCATGCGGTTCTGGCCGGATGAAGGGGAGGGGTAATATATTTTTTAGCCAATGAAACGACTTTAAATGGTCAATATCAGATGTGATTGGCTTTTATTTTTATAAAATAGGCTTTGGGTCCAATCGAAGCTCGAGGAGCTAGGTTAGCGGCGCGCTTGTGTTGCCTGACCCGCCGGTCTCCGCGGGCGTGGGTTCGTGGGCTGTACCCGCGAGAAAGAGAGCCATGCATTCGACGCGAGGAGGGTGAGCGCAGCTGGCCGGCCATGGAGGCTCTCACTTCTCGTCTCCCATCGCTGTGAGTGGAGCGCTTTGTCTGTGCGTCATGGGCGTGAACGCGCGCGTGAGGCTGCATGTGTGCGCGCCTGCACGCTTGTGTGTGTGTTAGCGTATGGACGTCGCGTACTCACTTGCGCCGTACATCCCATTCGAATGATTCATTACAGGAAGACGCCAAGTCCCCTTCCACTTCTTCGTTGTTCCATCTTTCTTCACAAGTCCAACATGGTGCTCCTCGACGACCTCCTCTGCAACGAAGACAGCGTGGCGCCGCTCGCCGATGAGTACGGCGCGCTGCCGGCCGCCACGATGGACGCGGCCGAGGTGCTGGCCATGATGCTGCAGCAAGAGGCGCGCGAAGGCCGCGTCCAGCGCAACGCCAAGTACCTCGCGGACGTCCAATGTCACGGCATGGAGGCCACCTGGCGCCGCAAGATTTGCCACTGGATGTTCGAGGTATGTGCGTCCTGCGCTTGCCAATGTATGGTGGCACTTTAATCGCATGTCGTCTCACTAAAATTATATGAAAATGCGATGTGGTAACTCAAATAGACCGGCAAGGCGTTTGAGCTGGCGAAGGACACGGTGGGCTGCGCGATCCACTTCATGGACCAGTACCTCTCGATCACGTCCGTGGACAAGATCATGCTGCAGCTGCTCTCGATGGTCTGCATGTACGTCGCGTCCAAGATGCACGAGTCCCAACCGATCTCCATGGTGCGTGCCACAAGAAAAATAGACTTGATAATCTTGTATTAGCCTGTAATTTCTAACATTGTTCCACACAAATTCACAGGACGAGATGGACCTGCTCTCCCAGCGCAAGTTCTCCCGCGACGACATCCGAAAAGTGGAGTCGCAGCTGGTCCAAGTGCTCGGGTGGCGTTTGGCGCCTCCGACGTCGTTCACTTTCGCTCGAGACTTCATCCAGACGCTGGACGTGACCGACAAGCAGGAGCTGGAGGACCAGGCTCTCCACTTTCTCATGGACGTGACGGAAGGTAGGCTTTCAGGCGGCTTTCCATTTCTGTGCCCGTACCCAATAACGCTGTTGACACCAAACTCACCCTCTTCATTTTTATTCAAACCACCAGATTACGGATCTCTACGCTTCAAGAACTCGAGCATCGGCATCTCGGCCGTGTACGTGGTATGGAACGCTCTTCGTCTGCGTCCGAGCACCATCATCAAGGACGCGGTCCACGCGCTCGACCTGGACGCCAGTGAGTTCGTGGACTGCTACAGGTGGCTGCGCGAGCTGCACCACTCCAAGCACCAGCAGCCGCGCTTCATCAGCGTCGAAGAAGCCAAGATCGACCCGTCGCGCTCCATCAGCCCCACGTCTGTGGAGGACGCCGCCTTCGCGGTCTGCCATGACACTCTGGACCCGGAGCTGGTAGAGAGCGTGATGACTGCGAGCGCGAAAGGCAAGCGGAAATGCTCGTCTTCGTCTTCAGAGGACTCCCCGCAAACGAAAAAGGCGTGTCACAATTTGTGCTAGGAACTGTGAATATTGCGCTCCACCATCCGTTCCCATCACAGGAATGGATTGGACGCGCGGCGTGCAGGCGGCCACAATGTGCTGCTGCTTTGTTGTTATTTAAGTCAATGAAGGCGTTATTTAAATGGAGTCTTCGTGTGTTGGCATCTCCTCCGTGTCCGCAAGCCCACTGAAGCTTAGTGAAGGAAGTGTCTTTACCCAACAATATTGGCACACCATCAGTTTGGACAAGTTGAAAAATGATTTTGATTCCGAACAGGGCGGCGACAAAGGTTCTCGAATGCCAGTGCCAAT
Organism: Globisporangium abappressorium; assembly: GCA_023334355.1. NCBI lineage: Eukaryota > Oomycota > Peronosporomycetes > Pythiales > Pythiaceae > Globisporangium > Globisporangium abappressorium. Next base: position 5,036 of record JAASGV010000648.1, read on the forward strand.
TCGACTGGATCGCGTAGTCGGCGGTGCTGAACGGAATAAATATCAAACGAAACACGATCCGAAGCTCTCACGGTTTGCAATCTTTGTCGATAAATATTAGGAGTGATTCTATTTTGTTGGGTTAGTTTGGGTCAGAGCGACATCAAATTGCGCGCATCTTCTTGTTGCGAGGGCGGCGGTCGTCAGCGTCCACAAGCTCTTGAGACTGATGGTTCTCCAAAAGCGCGCAGAAGTCGACGGCCCAGGCCGGACTGCAGAGGTCTTCGCAGAATTCGGCGTCCACAGCGCACGGACTGCTCGCGAAGCTGAAGCCGCCGATCTCTTTCACTTCCACGACTGAGCTCAGCCCCACATGGCTCTTGGAGTGGTGCAGATCCACCAGGAAATGGAAGCAGTCCACCAGTTCCGAAGCAAACACGTCCAGCGAAGACAGCACTATCACGAAGGCTTCGTGCACGTCACCGAGCTGGAGTTTCGTGAAGATAAATACGGTGGCGATTGCGATAGCAGACGCGCTGAAGCGGATGGAGGCGTAATCTGAAGGAAAAAAAGAGGAAGTGGCATTAGAAACACTTGCGCTCATGAAGCATCATAGGCAAGACATCACAGGCAAGAGTCGTTTGGACATACCTTCAGTCACGTCTTGCAGGAACGGCATCACGGAGTCGAGAAGCGCTCTCTCGTCTTGAATCTCAAGAGCGGCGACCAGATCTCGAGCGAATGTGAACGGCGTGAGTGGGTCCAGATTCCAGTTCATGGCCTTCATCAGCTGGGCTTCCATCTGCCAGAGCTCTTTCCTTGAAAACTTGTTCTCGCTCAGCACTTTCATCTCGTCCTAAGGCACAGTAGCAGATCACGAAAGCTTCACATCAGCTTGGGCTCTGAGGGCAGAAAGAGGAGGGAAGATGCTGACAACTGACTGACCATCGAAATGGGCTGGGACTCGTGCATCTTGGATGCCACAGAGAGCGACACGAGAGACAGCAGCTGCAGCTTGTGCTTGGTCACCGAGTGGGCCGACAGGTACAGATCCATGTAGTTGATCGCGCAGCCGACGGTATCTTTCGCCATGTCAAACGCCGATCCAGTCTGTTGCGCAGCGCAGAGCCAACCATTAGTTCTTGCTCATAGCAACATGGGAGCAGCTATTACAATATGTGCACCAACATACCTCGAACATCCAGTGGCTCATTTTCTGTCGCCAGGCATCAATCATGCCGTCCCGCTGCACGCTCTGCAGGTACGAGCTGTTGCGCTTGACGCCGCTGCGTCGCTCTCGCAGTAGCAGGCGCTGCAGCGTCTCTGTCGGGTTCGCGATTGGCGTGATGGCAGCGCAGTAGCTGCTGAAAGCTGTCAGTCTATCTTGATCAGCACTGATGGTGCCTTGCTTGCAATGTGCGGGCATTGAGGATGATGGATCGGATCCGAGTGGAACGCGTGTATCAATGCACGCGTACAGATGCGATCGCTAGAGTTGCTTACACAGCACAAGTGACGCCGCTGTGTGGAGATGGGAGGCAATTAGGAAATGATTGCAGTGGTCGGCGGTCATCTTCATTCGCGCGGACGAGAGCCATGGAGCGCGCATGGCTCGCCGCCGCAGCCTGTGATCTGTCGCGGCGGAACTGTTGGCTGCACTCACTGAGCCATTTTCGTTCGCCTCCACCACCAACATGAAAGGGCACGAGTGGCTCTTTTAAAAGTCCGTGATTGGTGGAAACCCAATGCAATGCGCTTGTTTTCAGCGAATCCAGAATCGTATGTGTGCGATTAAAGGCCAATAAAATTCAACCAGTCGTGTCACTGGTGTGTTTAAAAACATTGCACAGATGGGCTAACGGTTGCTCTTATTTACAAAAATAGCCTTAGGTTGTTCTTTTGTGTGACGTGTGACAAGGTGGACATGACTGTGAGTTCGATTTTTCAGCGTTTCTTTTTTGGATGCAAAAGAGCGCAAACATGGCCGCCAACTCACCTCACTCGCCTTCCCTCTCTTCTTCTTCTTCTTCTTCTTCCTCCTCTCTGCATAAGCCAAAAGAGTACGAAAGAAGACCAAAGTGATGAATGAATATCCAGGCCCCCAATTGCATTATAATGTGTCAATTGAGACTTTGCTGGCGATCTTTTGATCTGAATCGATGGCTGGGAGCGACCGGACGCAAATTGGTGGAAGACTCTTCTGTGGCCGGAGCAGTGAGGAGACCTCCGCTGTCTCCCGCTCTCAAAACTCACATCTCCTCCCGCGGTCGCCAGTCCTGTCAATCCAATCTCCTCCCCCTCCTCAGTCGCGTCGTTCTCTATGGGCCATGGCAGCCAGCCAAACAAACGGCCCACACCACGCAGACTCACCATTGTTGCCATTGTCGTCCCATTGCATTTCTCCAACGCATTTACAGACATTTTCGAGAGAGCCTGATCTGTGAGCGAGCGTTGATACTTGTGATGGTGGTCATGCTGGCTGGCTGGCTGTTCGGATGACGCCTGGAAGAAGCGAGAGAACGAAAGAACGCATTCATGATCGACTTTGTGTGGATTTTCTCTCGCATCGCCCAGCAAATGCTGGTCGCTGCTGGCGACCTGCAGCAGCCAGCTCAGCTCAGGCGGCTCAGCAGCAGCTCCTGATTGAGTCGGTCGGCAGTCGCACTTGCTTGCTCTCCCTCTTCCGCTCTGCTGCGGGTTTCAGCCAATCAGCGGCGCGCGTTCGCCAGCACGCAGCTTCAAGCCTTGCGTACCGTACCGTGGTTTGTATGGGCGTGGCAGGCTGATTCGAGGGAGGCGCAGGGGGCTAGGGCTCGACATTGCCTGTTTGCTGTGGGGTTGTGAACAAGCGAGCGAGGTTTTTTGGGTGGAAAGAACAACAGTCAAAGTGAGCAGAGGCAAGCCAAGCAACCCCACGCAACAGCAGCAGTAGCAGCAGCAGGCAAACAAGCAGACCTGCGAGCCGCCGCAGCCGCAAGTTGACTTGGCTCTTGCCTTCCGCCCAGACGCAGAATCGAAACGGACGAGCCGCCGCCCAGACGCACAGCAGCAGCACCAGACAGACAGACAGACAGGTCCGCGCGATCCTTCCTTCCACCGATCCGCAGCAGCCAGCACCGAAAAAGCGCGGAAGCTCAGGCCGACACGTCACAGCCACTCAGCAGCCACTCATCGAGTCCCCCCGATCCACACACAAACACATCGCAAGTCACAGCACCAGCAGCAACTAGCCAACTAACCATGATCGACGCCGAGGCCGCAGAGACGCTCATGAGCCTCTCAGCGCCGGACGAGCGCAAGTTCGCGTCGCCGCTCTACGCGAAGGAGATGCCGTGGCACGCGTCCAAGAAGCAGCGCGCCTTCGACTCGTACAGCAGCAGCCACAACAGCAGCAACAGTAACAGCTTCGCGTCCTCGCCGCCGCAGCAGTCGCTGGGCCTGCTGGCTAGCTCGCTCCCGTCCAACTCGTCCTTCATGCAGCACATGTCGCTGCTACACCACAACATCCAGGAGCGCCCGCTCACGTCCATGATCCCGCGCAAGGAAGCGGTCTCGACCGATGACAGCGACGAGGACATGGACACCGACCCAGAGGACATGTTCGACAACAACAACAACAAGGAACGCTCGTGGGGCCAGTACCGCTCGCCGTTTGACGGGCTCGTTGCCGCCGCGCGAGATTACGCCGACGACGATGACGGCAACAACAGCAGCTTTACGTCCAAGAACTCGTCGTCCAGACCGATCATGATCCCGATGCACTCGAGTCGTCAGCAGGGCAGTAGCGGCTCGTACCGCTCGGAGTACAGCATGCCGCCGCAGAGGTCGAGCCTGTCCCGCGTGAAGGAGGACTCGTCGTACCTGGGTCTGGACAGCAGCCCGACCGGCGTCGAGGAAGACAGCGAGTGGTTTGACTCCTACCGCGAGTCGAGCGAGTACAAGCAGCGCGCGCGTCTCGCGTCCATCTGCTCGTCGGATGGCAGCGAGTACGGCGGGCTAGGCCGCAAGAACTTTGAAGGCTTCCTGCGCATGGACATCTCGGAGCGCAACGAGAACGACCGCCTGGAGAACCAGCTGGAGGGCTCGTCGCCGCCAGACTCGCGATACATCGGCAGCTACTCCCCAGAGGCACGGAGAAAGCGCATCGAGCGCTTCTTAGAAAAGCGCAAGCACCGCGTCTGGTCCAAGAAGGTGGACTACGACGTGCGCAAGAATTTTGCCAACTCGCGTCTGCGCGTGAAGGGCCGTTTTGTGAAGAAGGAGGACGAGGAGCTGCTCTGCCAGCTGCTGAGCTATACGTAGATGGAGCTCCGCGGCGTGCTGGTCGAGCGAGCGCAGTTTGAACCAACAGCAGCAGCCGCAGCGTGCAGTGGGGACGAGAGGGAGCGGCCGGCGAGCTGCGATTTTCTTCTCTTGAGCTTTTTATTTCGCGCGCCTCCCCGCCCACTGCGCGCGTGGATGTGAGCGTGTGAGTCCGCCCGTTTGTCGTGTAGATTAGGAAACAACAAACCCAACCCAGTTTTATAAACGAAACCCAAATAAACAGCATCAGCATCAGCATCAAGCCTCTACAAAGTGTCGTGCATGTTCCATGTTAATAGTCTCTACAAAATCAAAACGCGCGTTCCCTACGGACTCATGAGTTCTCTATGCAAATGGGCTTTCCTGCAGAGAGGAAGAGCAAAAGATCTGTGCCAACCAACCGCAGGAAACAGCTGGTGGCGGCACCTTCCCCGCCCTTCTCTTCTCTTCGCTTAGGGTTGTCAAACGGATCTTCAACCTTGCCGAGTAACGCCACTTGTCAGTTGTACAGTACGTGGCGTAATAGGCGGGAATGAGTGAAAGGGCAAACAGTAACGGACGAGCTCGCAGGCTCCTCTCTTTTCATTAGACGCGCAGATACACTTGACGCGCATCAGCCGCCGCTTCAGGCGACCTTCGCTGAGACTGCTTCAGACGCACGACCACCAGCTTCGGACGCACACTCGCGAGCATTGCGGACGATCCGGATGCATTCCCCTGCACGCGCTCGCAGCAGAAGAAGCGCGTGCACGCACAGCTGAGCTGCGTCGCGAGGTCCAGCGAGCCCACGGCCACGACGAACACCAGGGCCATAAGCAGGCCGCCGCAGACGCTGTCCCACAGAGTGGTGTCTTGGACTGGCGGCGGGGGGTCAGCAGAGCCAGACCAGTTGGGGGAGGACGTAAGCACGGCGTAGAGCAGAGCTAGTGGAGCCCAGAGCACCAGTGCCACCACAATCAGCCCCAGCAGCGCCAGTACGCTCTTGAGAGCGATAAAGTAGAGCAGCGTTCTCAGCGACTTGAAGGACACGGCCGTTAGACCAGAGGCGACACGGTCCGAGACTCTTTCTTCGCGCTGCAAGAGCGGGTGCAGCGGGTGCTCTTGCGCTGCGGACGTGAGTCCGTAGAGCTGGATCTGGCGCTCGTGAGTCAAGACAAAGTTTGTAAGCGCTGCCTCCAACCTCGCGAGGAACTCGATGACCCCAAGGTGAAAGAGCAGACGGAAAAACACCACCCCAGCGCCGCAAAACGGCAGTAGAACCAGCGCGCAGCCCAGCACGACGAGCAGCAAGAGACTTACGCCGAACGCTGCGACTGCGTTTGCGATGAGGAACATGATCTGCTTGACGCAGCCTCTTGAGAATTGGCACACGCAGTCAAGTGGCGAGTCGAGGCCTTCGGCTCTGTGGTCCAAGATCATCGGCGACGGAGCGTCCAGTGCGCCGTACGAGACGCGCGGTCGATCGTCGTCGCTGCTCTTGTATGGCTGATGGTGATGGTGATGGTGGTACTGAGGAGACGGCATATTCGCAAATGCCGTCAAGACGCGCGTGGGTCTTGCTTCAGGTCCTCATCAGCGCCATCTAGAGTGTCATAGATAACGGCGGCATCCTCATCACCATCGGCATCCTTTACCAAACTGCGACATCCCTCTACATTTTTGCGTCGTTTCGCGCTCAAATAGGCTTCAATTCGGGACACTTGCAACAACACTGCTCTTTCGTTCGGGACGACGTCAGTTTGCTTTTTTTCATATCCAGATCGCTCACAGGCGGCGACGATGACGATGATGAAGGTGGCGATCCGCTGCGGCGCGTGGCTGCTGCTGCTCTGCGCGCTCGGCTGCCGCGCCGAGTTCAACGAGACGCTGACGTTGCGCCCGCTTCTCGGCGGCAGCAAGGTGCTCGCGCACTTCCGCTTCTCCACGGAAGAATCCAGCGCCACAGCGACGGACGACGGCGTGTTCCCCAAGGTGCTCCAGCAGATCCTCTCCAAGTACGACGCCGAGTCGCTGCACTTGACGTTCGCGCTCGGCAAACACTCGGACGCGCGCTACGGGATCGCGCAAGGTGTCGGCTCTGATGCGCTGGCCCACGCGCCGTTCGGATCGCGTCTGCAGGTGCGACTCCGCGCCTCAGGTGACGAAACCATCACTGAGAGCCACTCGCTGCAGGAGCGATGGCGAGGTATCACGTCCGAGCTTGGTGGGATTTTCTCCGCATCGCTCAACCAGATGGACTTAACTGTGGTGACGGAGCTGCCGTCCGGCAACGGCGATCCGAGCGCTCTTGGTGCCTTCCCACTTGAAAATATCAACTTGAAGAACAAGAAAAACCAGCAGTCGCCTGCCCGGTTCCTCCACGCGGGACTCGCGCGCGAAGAGATCTGTACAGAGAACCTCACGCCCTGGCTCAAGATGCTCCCGTGCCGCACGCACACTGGACTGGGAAAGCTCATCGACCCGATCAAGTATCTCTCGGGGGAGTACCTGTCACTCTCGCTCTTCGCGTCCAGGTCGTCGACAGGAGGGGAGTGGGTGCTCCACCAGCAACTGGTCACGGTGCAGACACTCAGTGCCGAGGAGCGCAAGCGGTGGAGTCTCAAGTCTGTGTTTTTCAACAGTCTGCCGTCGGACCAGACGAGTCTCAGTGCGTGTCCTCTCGCGAAGGAAAGTGTCATTTACACAGAGACGCCGACCGAAGGCTTTGAACTGCAGCATACTCCAGACGCTACAGTGCAGTTCACTGCTTCAGGTGCAGCCCGCGAGAGCTTCGGATTTCCTGTTGCACATTCTACGAGTCTCAAGAACCGGGAACTCAGTATCGCTGATCCGTGGCTAGCGAGAGCAGACCCGCAGATCCCGCCTCACGAGTCCCTCAAGCAAGATCTCGTGGGTGTCCACCGCTTCGTGACAGGATACGGCCAAGTCCACGGCGGCATCGCAGTCCGCCTCCAGAACAACCACCCCCAGTGCGCTATGCACGTGACGTACCACGACGTCGTCCCCTGGTACCTGCGCCTGTACTTCAACACGTTCCAGGTGAAGGCATCTGGGAGTTCTTCATCACTGCCAGAAGGAGGTTCGCTGGTCCAGGATTTCCAGTTTGTTCCGGCGGAGATCCGTGGCCGCCCAAACCAGCTGCACTTGGAGATCGTGTTGCCCGCGAACTCGTCGCTCGTGTTCTCGATTCAGCTGGAGAAGGCTTTCCTGCGCCTCTCAGAGCACCCTCCAGACGCGAACCGAGGCTTCGATGTGCCGTCGGGCGTCGCCACGTTCGAGCCAGTGGTCGCGTTAGACAACCACGGGGTGATCTGTCGTGAGCTGCAGGAAGACAAGCGAGCGTTCACAAGGACGCTGTTCACGGAGCCGCTACTGGTGCCGCTGCCCACGCCAGACTTCAGCATGCCGTACAACGTCATCACGATGACGTCGACCGTCGTGGCGTTCTTCGTCGGGAGCATGCTCAACACGCTGCTGCGGAAGGCGCCGCGGATCAAGCAGATGATGGCGAAAAACTGAGGAGGGAGGCGCGCGGGGTTTCTGAATCTGCCCCACCACCACGTGCGAGCAATTAAACCCCATGACTGACTTCAACTGTATTCTGTATTGATTGTTTCCTTCATCTTTCAATAGTAAGTGCCATGCAATCCTGTGATTTTTGTTCCTGTCCTCATTTCTCTACGCGGCGCCTTCCACTTCGGCGCCTTCCACTTCGGCGCCGCTCTAATTTTTTTGCCACACATAATTATACACACATGCAGTACAAGAGCAAAAGCTGTATCCATATCATCCGCCAATGACTACGTAGCTCTTCATCACTTCGAGCCGCCGCTCTCAAGCGCGAGCTCCTGGCGAATCGCGGTCTCGCGGTCCAAACGCCGCTGCAGCATCGTCGCGACCTGCTGCTTGGAGAACGTGTACGCGCAGCTGAGGCAGAAGAACGCCCAGACGCTCCACAGCAGCACAATGCGGAAGCCGATGCGGTACGTGCAGGCCGTGTCGCAGGCACCCGCGGCCTCCGACTTGGCGTCCGCGTGCGGGTCGATGATGAAGTTCATAATCAGCCCCGGGATGTAGTTCGAAGCTGCATACCCGAGCAGATTGTAGCTGGCGTACGCGACCGACGAGGCCAGCGGACGCAGGCGGCGCGGCGCCGACGAGATCACGATGCCCGAGCACGCCGGCAGGATGCTCCCGCCGCAGAAGAGCATGAGCCAGAGAAAACTCGCGATGTACAGCGTCGAGTGGAAGAACGAAACCGGGAGCGACGCCAGGCAGCCCAGACCGCCCAGCACCATGCACACGCGCAGCGCCACAGCGCGCTGATACAATCCCGCGTATCCGCCGAACTGGTCGATGAGCCAGCCGCCGAAGAAGACGCCAAGGATCGGTCCCGTGCCGCTCACGAGCAAATACGCCAGGTGGATCGTGTAGAGCGAGTCGTTCGTGTTGGTCGCCAGGTAGAGCGTCGTCCAGAACTGCACGCCTGCGACCACGAAGAAGAGCGCCGAGAGGCCAAGCACGATGAACACGTACACCTTCTGCTGAAAGAGCTGGCGCAGGTTCTCCCATCCGGGTGACTGGTCCTGCATGCTGATGCTGCTTCGGCGGGACGCCCGGTCATTCAGGCGACTGCGCTCGCCCTTGTACACGATCGCCTCTTCCTCCTCCTCGTCCTCGTCGTCCTCGTCGTCGTCGTTCGAGCTGATGATCGAGTCGACCATGATGATCGACTTGCGCCTCGCAGTGTGCAAACGGATGTGCTCCACCGGCACGAAGAAGAGCAGGATCGAGAACGGCAGGATCGCCAGGAACTGGAAGATGAACGGCCAGCGCCAGCAGTACATGCCCTGGCAGTAGTTCGTGTCCGCCGCGCCGGCCATGTCGTCAAAGAGGTGGTCGCCCACGTTGTTCATGGAGCTGGACACGGCAGCGTTGAGCACACCCGGCAGCACGGACGTGACGAAGTTTCCCATCGTCGTCGTCACGTTCGCCGCGCCAATCGCCAGCGCCTCCGCTCCAGCCGCCGCCGACGGGTCTGCGGACGCCAACCAGACCGTCACGGAGCCTGCAAAGTAGCCCAAGGTGATGCCGATGGGCGTCGCCGCCTGGAGATAGCTCATCCAGCTGCCGCGCTTTGCTCTTGGCGCGTACTCGTGCACCCAAAGCGGCGAGTAGACGCAGTGGAACGCCTGCGTGAAGCCGATGAACGCGCGCAGACAGATGAGCAGCGTCTTCGAGTACCATTGCGACGTGGGCGTGCACGCGAACGTGAGCACGGCGAGGTTGTTGATCGCGAGCGAGACGCCGAGCAGCTGGCGCGGATTGAACTTGCGGAAGAGCGTGCTGCACCAGGGCGACGCCAGCGAGATGGAGATGTAGACCACCGCGCCGAGCAGCCCCTGCTCCTGCGGACTCAGGTGGAACGTGAGCGTGAACTGCTGCAGCAGCGACGGCACGGCGCCGGCCTCCAGGTACATGCAGATTTGCGTGATGATCAGGTACTTGAAGAGGTACTCGGACTGGCCGGGGATCCGCGTCCCCACTGGCTGCGAGGGCGACGGCGTCGGGTGACGAACGGCGAGCACGGGCGGCAGGTGGTTCGCGCCGCCGTTCTTGGCGCCATTGCCGTTGCTATTGCCGCTGAGCAGAGTCGAGACGGCGCCGTACGAGCCGTTGCCGTTGGCCGTCGGCTTCTTCGCGGCGGCGTCCATGGCGGGCGAGTGGCTCGTGTCGCCCGAGTGGCTGGTTCTGTTTTCTTCTTCCTCCCGCCGAGAAGCCCAAGCGAGTGAGTGAGTGAGATCGCCATTAGCTAAGGCCAGCTGCCTTTTGCCCACTTGACAGAGAGAAAGAACATGAACGGCTGATTTGTGGGGTTGTGGCCTAATATTAGGTGTTCCACACTAAATAACATGTATCCACACACTTTTCAAGTTTCCATCCGCCAATTCTGAAGGGGTGGACCACACGAAGATACACTCCTGACCCATCCCCCCAAACTACTGCCAAGCGTCACAGAAGTGGATCTCCACAGTTGATCGACAACTGGAGCTGCAAGCAGACAGGACGTCTGCAGTGACTGGTTGGCGTAACAAACAGCAGACTCTCGCAGATTCACAGGAGCGCTTGAGGGTGAGAGAGCGGGAGAGCGGGAGCAGCGAAAGCCCCACCTCACGCGACGACGAGGCTTCTAAACCCCAAGACCCGCGCCGCGAAATGGACACGACGCCGACGAGGCACGCGATGCTGCGCTGGGCGTATTTTTAGTGATCACAAGGAGAGAGAGAAAGAGCTCCGTGCTTCAAAGCTGACTGCAGTGGAGTTTCGCTTCTTCTCGGTTTCTCGCGCGCTTCCGTTGAGTTCCAAGTGCTCGCTGGCTCTCGAGCCTCCAGCCAAACGCATGAACTTGCTGTTGGGTCAAACGAGAAGAACACCGACCACTATCGCCATTGAGGCTGGAGAAGCGCGAGGAGGTCTTATTGACTGGCCCAAGCAAGCATTACCGGATTCTCCGTCAACTCCAACGCCCTTCTCCACACCTGAAGAAGGCGTACTCCAATCTGCTTCCTGCTGCTGCTGCGCATCTCTCCACGTCGTCTCCTCTCAACCACCAGCGCGGTCGCTTTGACGTTTGCAGCTCCATCAGCGTCCGTCATGTCAGTTGCACGAGTCGCAGTATTTATGGTGCTCTTCGTCGTGTTGTCTGTTAGTCGCTGCCATGCTGCAACTGTGCCCCCACCAGCCACTGTGGCCCCGCCAGTGTACACAATCGGCGAACTGGGCGTGGGTGGCAGCGGGTGCCCGCCGGCGAAAGTCAAGACAGTGACGTCACTCGACGGCACGAGCGTCTCGGTCATCTTCCAGTCGTTCAACGTCACGACTAACGTCGACAACACGCGAGTGCGTGCGGCGTGCGGCATCGCGCTGCCCATCCACGCGCAGCCGGGCCAGAGCGTGGGCTTCTTCAAGGTCGACTTCCGCGGATATGTGCACGTGCCGAACGAGCCGGACGCCGCCGCGGTGCTCACGAACGAGTACTTTTTCGCGGGCCAGCAGGGCATCAAGACCAAGCACACGTACCTACCGGGGGACGACAAGGACATCTTCGACACCAACACCATCAAGTTCCAGTTCGTCATCTGGTCGCCCTGCGGCGGCGCCACGGTCTTCCGCGCCAACACGGCGGTGGCGGCGACCAGACCCGGCGCGTCTGAGCCTGGGGCGTCCCGCGACAACGTGCAGATCGTGCTCGACTCGATGGACTCGACCGTGCAGGGGAGCATCCAAGTCGCCGTGGCCTCGAGAGCCTGCGACCTGCTCACGGGCGAGCCCATCTGAGCCAGTGGACCGCCCAAAGTTCATGGTTTGAGTTTGAGGACGAGAGGTGGTGCCGTTGGCGAATGAAGCCAACGATCGACGACCGACTGACTCACTCACTCACTAGTCAGCGATACTCGTCGTCGTCACTGTCGTGTCCTCGCTGCATTTTGACAGTCTGAAGTAGCACGTCCATAGTCGAATTCGAATTTGTTAGACGCGAATGAAAAATGATCGTTCTACTGTTGCAAACACAGGCAACTAATCGCCCAGTCGACGGATTCAAATGGCGAGTTTCCCAGGCTCACTGAGATGGAAATGGACGCGTCCAAAAGCAGGGCACAATACGCCACTCCGGCCTGATATCGTTCATGTACATGTACTGTATTTCCATTTTACATTCGTTTACATACGCTAGACGCGTCTGCTTTCTCTCAGGCTCCACTCTATCAGGCCTCAGGAGGCGCGTCCCACACTCGCTCTATATAATATACGCAACGCCGCTCTCAATCGATCGGTCGCTTGTCCTTCGTTGGGTGTTGCCGTTTATGGCGTCCCGCTGGCACTCGGGGTCGAGACTGCAGCAGAGTGCAGCTGGCGCTCGCGCTGGCTGGACGCACGCAGACGCGACTGGGCACGTGCGCGCTGGAAGCGGATCCAGTCCGCGGTCTCCAGCTCGTCCTCCGTGTCTTCATCGTCCTCGGCGATGACGTCGTCGTCGTCCTGCACGAGGCCGCTCGCGTAGAACGCCCACGCGGCGTCCGCGTCTTGCGACAGCTGCCGTTGCGGGTTGCGCGTGGCGCTCGGCTCCTCCGCACTCGGCGACATGGACTCACGGGACGACATGGCGCGGACTCGGCAGCTCAAAGCGGAAAGGCGTGCGGAGGACTGGCGGAGTGAGCGCGTGCGGAGAGCGGAGGCCGATCCGCGGACGAGTGGGGGAATTGCCGAGTGGCCGTGCGCTCACTCGCAGAGCGCACGCAGGGTTCTGCTGGGCGTCCGAGCCTTGAGTCTTCGTGGCTGATGGGGAGCGAGCGGCAGCAGCCGAACGGACGACAAGAGACACGACGATGACTCGGACGTTCCGGTCTCATGGCCGGAAACTGAACCGACCCATCCTGATTGGAAAATGGTCAGGAGCTAGCTCTGTACAGTGCAAAGGGTAAGGTTTATGCGCATAAAATGTGTGATGTGTTTGCCTCCCATTATAAAAACTACTATGTTTCTCATCGGTCTCAAAGTAAATAAGAAGCAGGCAAACTATATCCTACCTCTTAGTCACCGTAATCTGCGTGCAGGCGCCTCTGAAATGCTCAATAAAACGGCACTGACGCATGTATTCTCCGCCACTTTGAAGCGACGCTAAACAAATACGAGCCCGTACTCCTCTTCCACCACCACGGTGTCTGATACTAAAGAATCCTTTGGCGTGCGGCCACCGCCGCCCTTGCGCTGACCGCTCTCCTTCTCCATGCGGCGCTGGATGCCCTCGCACAGGTCGCGCGCGTCCTTGCTGAGCTCCTGGTTGAGGCTGATGCGGCCGGCGCCGTCCTGCTTGCGCTCCACGAACTGGCGGGTCTCCAGATCTAGATCCAGCGTCACGGGGCGCCGGTCGCCCTGGCGCAGCTCCACCTCTTCGTAGAACTGCTCCTCCGTGTCGATCACTGTCGTGCGCTCGGCACTGGTTTCGTCGTAGAGCACGAGCGTCTCCATGTGCCGCTGCGCCGCACGGTCGATCTCGTGCTCGTCCAGCTCTTCGTAGCGCAGCTCCGTGCCGCAGAACGTGCACTTGCGGCCGCCGTTGTGCTCAATCTTGCCGCACTGCAGGCAGTTGATGATGTGCGTGTTCAGCATCTTCGGTGTGCCGGTCTTCTTCACCTTCGCCTGCTTGATGCGCGAGTTGGGCACCGCAGCTGGCGGCACAAGCCCAGCGGCGCCAGTCGTGGACACAGCGGCGCCTGCCGCCTTTGCATTCGCCTTGGTCTTATTCTGGGCCTTGGCGCTCTGTTGCTTATGCTGCTGTGGCGCGAAGAGCCTGGCGCTGATGGTCTCGGCGCGCGAGGGCGAGATGCCCAGCAGCTCCGTCAGGTACGGCACCACCTCCTGCTTGGAGCCGAAGGAGCTGAACACGTACGCGGCGATGTCGTCCACCTCCGCGAAGCCCAGCGCGCTCGTAAGCTCCGTCTTGAGCCACGCTCTCGTGTCTGCGTCCGCGTTCATTCTCCTGCTGTTGTTGTGAATCTCACAGTCCGTCCGTCAATGGAAATCAAATCCCACCCAGACGCGGATCCCTATGCTACGTGGTCCACATGAACGTACTGGATTAGGTTAGTTTCTGCGAGCGAGTCCACACGAAACGCGGCTTGAACGTTCTGTGCCGTGCGCGTGTTGCCGTCGCTCGCAGTTCTTCCTCTGGTGGTTGGTGTTGCTGCCGCGAGACAATGCGATCGTCATTTGGTGTGACAGCACTCACAAGGGCAGCATTTATCGTATACATGGTGACCAGCAGCTCAGCAAGACAGTGCATCCATGGAGGTCCCAAGGTCAACTCTCCGGTGTGTAGCTCAAATCAAGACCAGCCAAAATTGGGCAAAGAACTTGACAGAGTTCGTGCCGTTGTCAGCGTTTATTAA
>JAASGV010000649.1:0-19244 GCA_023334355.1 Globisporangium abappressorium
ATCGACCTCGGATCAGACGGTACAGTGGGAAAGGGCAGTTGATGACGCGGAGGTTGCTGGCTCTAATTGCGGTCGGCTTGGCAGGAGAACTGGCTCTGGTTGGGCTTGGCGCTTGTTGGGTACGTCGCAAATTGCGAAGTGGCCGTCATTGAAGGAACTGTCTCTGAGTCGTGACTTTCAGCTCGAAGACTCGCTGCTCCTGTTATCCGGAATCGGCAACAGTATCGAATCTCTCGCACTGGGGAAATCCAGCATCAGTGGGGGAATTTTGGACGACTTGACGCTCCGATGCCCAAATCTGAAATCGCTGATGCTGGAGGGTCTGGAAGATTGGCTCAGTCGGGATTCGCTTGAGCGATTCTTCTCAAAACCTGTTGGTGCTTTAGAACCCTTGACGGTTGATTTTGAGAAAGCCAATCTTCTGGTTCTTTTGGACATCCTCACAAACTGGACCGACAGGGACGCAGTGAAGTGCTTCAAGAGGCTGAGCCTACAGAACATTACCTATCGCAGATTTACCCAGACCCAGATGGATTCGTTTGAGGCAATGCTGCGAGCAAACCAGTCGCTCGAGCAGTTGCGCTTCACTTTCATTGAGCAGAGTCACAACGGGGGTATACGAACGCCAGGAGCAGGTCTTGAGAGCCACCATGGCGAAGACATCAATCACAAGAAGCACTTGAAGCAACGGTGGGGATTCCTTGGCGCCGTGAAATATTATAGCGAGCGACGTCGCCAGAGCGTGATTGGCCGGCTCGACTCGGCGGTGATCACGATGATATTCAGGTTTGCCGCGCTCCCACTTCGACGAATTGTGTACTTGTCGTCAGCACCGGTGATCGAGGAGGACGAGGACGATTTCGAGTTCTAAGAAGGTGAGTCAACGGCAAACAAGCCCCATTGAATATTGATGAGAGGTGCAAAGAGTTCTGTGCAACATCAAGGGCAACAGCCACGCTCTATAGTTGGCACCTCCTTACGGACGTGCTCTTTCACCTTGTCCATGTTAGATCGATCCTGTGAGTCAGATACTCTGACCACAGATCGCTGTCTTGGTCAAGCACTTTCATCTCTACTCATGCAAAGCGAACATAAGACCCGAAGTGACGGTGTGCCCATTTGGACCAAACGTTTACCCTCGTCCGCTGGGTTCTTTGTAAAATTGAGCGGCAAATCTCTCCATAAACGCGTGGCGCTCTTCATTCTTTCTCGAAGCTTGAAGAGTTTCTGAAACAGTATTGGATTCATCCATCAGTTCATTGGTGACGCTGTGATGCCTAGAATTCTGTCAACAGGTTGGTCATACCTGGTAGAAAATGTCGATAGAGGCGCTCGTCTGCTGTATGTACCGCTCTTGAGTGATGTTAGTATCGATTGGAGGGACAGTAGAGTGGTAGAGCACTCTCTTCACGTGACCGCCATAGGTGAAGCAGCGAGCGACACCGATCGCTCCAATCACGTCCTATTTGCAAGCAAATCCCAATCAGTCAGGCGAATCGATCTTGTTAGTTAAAGCATGACGCACAGCGCCTACGTACCAGACGATCGGCGTCCTGGACGCAGCCAAACTCCACTGAGAATTCTCGCTGCTGGTCATATCATAGTTGGCACAGATAAGCCCCAAATGTTAGCAAGACAAAATGATCATTCAAACTCTCGAGCCCAAATCCTGTACAGCTCACCTGCTGCCCTCCAAGCTCCTCTTTGAACCCCATGTGGTCGATGATCTCCATCACGCGAGTAATCGTCTCGCTCGGGACGTTCTGCACTTCCAGGTACCGCAGTGCGTGTTTGGTTGGGGCGCCCTCGGTCTGGTACTTGTAGTCGTCAATATCGTGCAACAGCGCAGCCAAGTCGACGATCCCAAGCTTCTCTCTGGCAACCCCCTTTCAAACAAGAGGCACATAATCATAGACGCCAGTACTACATAGCAACAGTAGTGTATCGCAAAATTGCACCTCAGAGTAGAAATAGTAAAAGCGTCCCCACCTCCTCTCTCGCGATCGTTCGAGCCAGTGACCAGACGCGCTCGACGTGTGCCCAGTCGTGGGGGGCATCATTCGACTTGAACTACTCGCGCACAAAGTCGATTGCTGCCTCGATAAGCGGTGAGCTTGCTTCGGTTGTTGCAAGTGACTTGGAGCTCATATGGCCCGGTGGGATTTGGATTTTCACTGTGAGTCGAGCGAAGATTGCGGAGCTGCTGGGGGCAAAAATGGTTGCAAGTGCTGTCAAAAACTGCAGTACAAATTCCAGAATGAGCTTCGTGGGTCACTTTGTATCCAGAGTTGTGGAGAATTTCTGTCACTCACCAAACCGCGAAGGGAAAACATCAAAGTTGCGCACACTCATCACACTGTTTGCCGCCAAAATGTCAACATCGTCCGGCTTTTGACGCCGACATGGAGTTGCAGGTATTAGCGACGATATCATCACCGCTGTTGATATTTGCATACATCCATCGCAACTCACTCCAATGTTGGTGCATTTCTTATCGAAAGCACAAGTAATAACAGATCAGAGGCCATCCCACCCCCGACCCTTTCAAGAGTTCTTTTCACTGCCACTGGAGTCTTTCACCAAAGATCTCTGGGTTCGACACCTGCGGTATTTACTCGATAGGCATTTTCCAGACATAATTACTTATGGGAGGTTTATTTGCCAATCAAAAAAGCCACTACACCGTGTTTTAGAAATATGCTCTATATTTCCCCATCTTTTGGTATCACATTAAAATCCATCAGGTGGGTTCAAAACATCTCCGATTGGTAGAAATTACACTCTAGCTCACTATGATTAGAGGGAAATGCGTTTCAAAGCGGCTTACCATTGTAAATCAACTTTTTGATGTTGTTGTCACCACACTCCCTGATATTCGGCTGTTGCCTCGTTCAGAATCGAATCAGTCAATCACACCGGACAAGCGAACAAGACGGAAGAGAAGCACGCAAAGCGTCCTCCTCAGTACGCCCCGCCCCGCCTGCAGGACAACTACCAACTTCACATTGTAGTCATCCGCTCACTGCGTCCGTCCGTTGTTCCGTCCGCCATGAAGAAGCTGGCGACGTCCGTCATGAGGCAGCAGCAGCAGCAGCGTATTCCGGAAGAAAGAGAAGCGAACGACAGAGAAGGAGAAGATACGCAGCGCGTGGACATCGAGGCGGTCACGCGTGCGCTCGGGCTCTCGTTTCTGTCGAAGGTGCGAAGTCGCGGTGGTAGCGTTGCCACTGCCGCTGGCGCCAGGCGCGGGAGCATCCTGTCGAGCTCCTCCAGTTCGAGTTCCAGCAGCGAGAGCGACGACAGTGACAGCAGCGATGATGATAATGATGAAGATGAAGAGAGCAAGAGCGACGACGAAGCCAAGCAGAAGCGGAAAGAGGAAAAAACCGCGAGAGCGCTGGAGAAGGTCGCGCAGCGCAAGCGCGAGAGGCAGAAGAAGAAGTTTGCGCGAAAGCTCATGAGCCGCAGTGAAATGGACGCGTCCGCGCGATCGTCGGCCTCGAACTCAAATTCTGCGCTCGCGTTCCCGTCGCTCGCGAGCTCTGCGATCCTGAAGTTCAAGAACATGTCGGCGTCGTCGAGGCGGATGCGCGCGCTGCACAAGCAGAGCGACCCGTGCCTCATGGGTGAGTCGCAGAGCCTGAGCTCCGACGAAGAAGAAGAAGATGAGATGCCCAACTACGGCACCATGCGCAAGGCGGTGCCAGTGGTGACGACGACTGCGGCGGCGCTGGAGACCGTGATCGTCGGTGAGGATGGTGCCATCTCGGATGCGGAATTGGGCATCACGTCGTCGCTCGAGTCAAGTGGCATGAAGCGACTGACGGAGGTGAACAGAGAGTCACTGGTGAAGCTTCGCCAAACCCACTTGCAGGTGACGCGCTCGCCTTCAGGCGACGCTGTCATTATCCAAGAGCAGCAGCACGAGCAACAACCGCATCAACAACCTCAACAGGAGAAGAAGCCGCACTGGGGCGGTCTCCGCAAAGAGGTGCTGCGCGTGTACGGGAAGATCAACAACTCGTACTTTGCGTACTGGCTCGTGCTCTGCTCGATCGCGGTCATCGCGTTGGACGTCATGGCGGTGATCTTCGTCAAGCACGCGTTCGACTCGAGCCACGACTCGCACGGGAATCGCATCGCGCAGGTCCACCACCACCATCGATCCCTTGAAGAAATAGGCAAAGTGGACGACTCCTGTGACTGGCGTCTCAAGCTGCTGCGCGGTATGCACTACGTCGGGATCCCAAACGTCCTGCTCGTGGCACCCGTGCTGTTCTCGTACGACTGTTTTGCGCTCTACAAGTCCAAACACAACCGCATCGTGCGTCGCCCCTACCTGCAGGTCTGCGAGCTCATCATCACGGTGCAGATGGCGTTCATGATCTACTTTGCGTGCGACCAGGTGTTCAACCTGCCCGAGACCATTCGCTGCCACGAGACGTACACGATGACCGAGATCGCGATGCTCTACTCGTCGCTCGTGATGTGGGTCGTGCTCATGAACCAGATCGTGCTCTTCTGCCGCTTCATCACGCATCAGAAGCTGCAAGCCGACGGCGCGAACGACGCGAACCACACGTCGGAGATGAGCTCGTGGTTAAAGAGGTACGTCATGCGCATTCGCAGTGATGCGTCCTGACAGTACTTGACACGTTTACTAACATTGAGCCCCACCTGGGAATGTATTTTGGCTTGCTGTGAACTAGGATCATGTCGTGGCCGGGACTCACGAAGAGCGGGCGAAGCGCCAAGCTCTTCAAGAAGAAACTGTACCGCGCCGTGGCCCGCCGTGACGCCCAAGGTGCGCAACAGCTGCTGGAGGAAGTCAAGGACAAGTACGGCATCGCGTGTGTCAACGACCTCTATCGCACACCCGTGATGTGGTGGTACGCGTTCGCGCAGTCGTGCAAGAACCCGCTGCATCTCGCGGCGAAGCACGGGGACACCATCATCGTGGAACTGCTGATCGTCCACGGCTTTGACGTGAACGCGCTCGACAAAGTGGCTCGCGTGAACTTCAACCTCGGATTGATTTTCAAGATCTGCACGCGAATCCTGGTGCGTATTCGCTGTTGATGACGCTGAAACCCTAGAGCTATTCGCTTATATGTATGTACTGACATTCGGTGGCATTGGCTTGGGGTTTGACATACAGATTCGAATTCAGGACGGTCTCAAATCTCCGCTGAAATCGGTCCTCTGCACGGTGTTGCTGCCTCCGATCCACGAAGCTGTCGCCTATGGCCACGTGGACGTCGTTCGTCTGCTCATCGAGAACGGTGCGGACGTGAACGCGTTGTCCAAGGCCTCTTTTTACTACCGAGCGGGTGTGCTGCCGCCAATTTTTGTCGCCGACGACCCTCAAGTGCTGGAGCTGCTGGTAGCGAACGGCGCGAACTTCTTGCACGTCGCCCCGGTCTCGCTCTCTGGCTCGATGCAGACGTTCGCGACGCCTCTGCAGCGCGCCACCTTCACGCTGCGATCATCGCTGAGCGACTACTTGGTCGAAACTGGTGCAGACGTGGCGCTGACTCCTCTTCACACTGCGTCGGCGTCGGGGAACATAAAAAAAGTCAAGTCGCTGCTCGCGCATGGCACAAACGTTGACACGGTTGGAGAGCGCGTCGAGGGCGTGTACTATCGAACGCCGCTGCATTGGGCGGCGATCGTCGGCAGGCTTTCCACAGCGAGAATTCTGCTGCGAAAAGGTGCTGACCCGAATGCGCAAGACAAGGACGGACGCACGCCACTGCACTGGGCTGCGCACAACGACCACCCGGAAATGGTCGATCTCCTCATCGCGAACAACGCGAGACTGGACGTTCTCGACTTTGAAGGGAATCCGATTCTCTGCTTTGCAGCTGAAGCCGAAGGTGTGAGTCTGCACACGATCTCCAGTCTGGTGGACAACGGTGCGCAGTTGACGCACCAGGTTTCGAACGGTGACACTGCGCTTCACATCGCTCTGCAGCGTGAAAACCGTCAGACGGCGCTGTCGCTCATCAAGAAGGGGGCGAGTATGACGATGACCAACAACTTTGGCAAACGCCCGGTGGACTGCACGATGTCCACGGAGCTCCAGTTCACGCTGAAGAAAGCAGGTGGTACTCGAAACGTGATGATCTCGTACACGCACACGCACTTCGAGTTTGCGCAGCAAGTGCGCGAGCACCTGGAGAAGAAGTGTTCGCTAACGTGCTGGATGGACACGATGGATCCGAGCGGCATCGGCGGCGGCGCCGTGTGGCGCGAAGAAATCGCGCGAGGCATCCAACAGTGCTCGGTGGTGCTCAGTCTCGTGTGCGATGGCTACACCAAGTCTGAGTGGTGTCTGAAGGAGCTGGCGCTCGCGAAGAACATCCGGAAGCCGGTGGTGGGGCTCATTGTGGAGGAAGGAAGCAAGGCGTCGATGGCGCCGCTAGACCCTCTTGTGCCAGTGAAGAACCGCCTCTTGTTCAATAACTTTATCGTGTCGAAGCGCCAGGATGGACGGAAAGTGCTGTTCGACATCGACGAAGCAGCGTTCGCTGCCAAGATGCAGTCCGTGCTGCCGATTCTGAAGACCGCGATGGGCGAAGAGCGGCGCATCGACCTGGAGGAGAAGGACATGCTGGCGTACGAGAGAGCCGAGAAGTTCAAGCTCCGGCAGATGTCCACCCTGCTCGAAGATTTCAACGAGGACGACCTGTTGGAAGAGACGGAAGAAGAAGACGAAACTCTGGCCCTGAATGGTAAGACATCCGACGAGCCCATCCGCGTGCATTCGTACTCGCCAGAGAACGCACTCAAGGAGAAAGTGCTGACAGAGCTCAATCGGTTCGGTCTGAAAAGCGAGCCGCTCGATATGGAGAACCTGACGGACCAGCTGAACTCCTGCCGCTGCGTGATTCTGGTCGTGGAGAGTGTCCAGGACATGGACAAACACACGCGTAAGCAGATGACAGCGGCGCTGACGAAGGTCGTGCAGGCGGCGCGCGAAGCGGACCCGAAGAAGCGCGTGATCCCAGTGTTCGAGACGCGGCATTTCCTGGACCTGAGCAAGATGTACAGTCTCGCGCGATCTGAGTTTTTCTATTTCGTCGACGGCGTGGGCAAAGCGAGAAGCAAGGCCGAGCTCATCCTGCAGCTCCGCAAGCACAGTGTCAGGTGATGAATGAATGATACAGGGGCTCAACCCTTAAGGTTGACTGGGTAGCGTCTTTGATGCAAGGAGAGGTAGAAACAAAAACAGAAAGGAGCACCACGAGGAAGTTGAGAGTTGTATTTAAGAAATGTGTTGATAAGTCCACAAGAGAGAGTTTGTTTTCCAGGTTTCGCAATGACTTCCCGACAGCCAATATAGCATTGTGAACAACGAGGAAGCTCACGCGAAGATGGTCAAAAATGTCTACCACAACAAGGTACAGCAAGGCAGAGCGTGCGATGTCTTGAGCACCACGAAATGCCACCCATCTCGCTCGCTCGCGAGAAACTAAAGTTTCAATGCCTGCTTCGATGAAGTCTGCTTAGTCCACAGACTTGTGGCTATGCGAGAGGGATACCCCCCACCATTGTAAGGATGCATTCCAACGTCACTGATTGTGAATCCCTTCGTCTCTGTTTCAGTGGTGGTCTCGTTCTCGTCCTGCCGAGTAGTACTCAGCCGTGAACGCACCGGACTTGCGCACGCTTTCAAACACGCGCGACGCGTTGCTGAGCCACTCTCTCAGGTTCATAGCGTGGTGCGTCACCGGGTTCTTGGAGAACGACGGCGCGTTTGGCAGCTTTTGGACAAACTTCTGCCATCTCAACGCAGCATCTGCACCAATTTTGATAACCACCACCAACATTTTTACAGAACAAAGTCACATTAGCAGGGTACGAGGATATCATAGACAGAGAGAGAGTTCGGCGGACTCACCGTCATAGTCTTCGTAGTTGCTCGACCTCGTCACTGTGGTGTTGGTTGGTTTCTTCGGAATCACAAACAAAGGGATCTGCTGCTGCGGTTGCTGCTTATTAGGCGTCGCATTCTCATTCTCACGCTGCTCTTGTACTGAACACAGAAGGGAACACACATTGAGAGCACATCAACATGAGCGTCAATTAGTATAACTACGCAAACCCACTCACCCTCATCAAAGAGGCACCATGCCGTACCGAAAAGCGACACTTGACGCGACGTGCGATAGAAAGCACTGGACCACGCTCTCTCGAGCGCATTCACGTGACGCGAGACCATCTGCTGTTCCTTGTAGAGCAGCGACGCGTCGGGGAGTCGGTTCGCCACAAAGAGCAGCTTCGCGACGTGCTTGTCCTTCACGCCTCCCGAGATGTGCGGCAGGCGGCAGTGCTGCAGTTTCGCCTCCACTTGCTGCAGAAAGCGCACTACCGGGAGATCCGCGAGTGCGTCGTGTGCGATCACGACGTAGTGGCAGACCGAGAGCAGGAACGTCGCAATCTGGTACGAGTGCACCTCAACCTGCTGCTCGGGCGTGAGGGCTCCAAAGCGCGACGATTCGTTCTTGCTCAGCAGGTCGTAGAGCATCGCGCTGCTCAGCATCGGCTGCGTGTCGAGCAGCACGAGGCTGTTGGGGATGGCGCCAGTCGGATCGTGGTTGATAGCCATGTCGACACCAGTGGTCTCATGGCTCCCGTTGACTAGCGCTTCGAGGCTCTGTAGCTCAAAGACCGCGGTGCTGCTATTGATGCTGTTGGTATTGCTGCTGTTGCGCTTCTTCTGGCGAAAGGAGGGGGATTGAGACTGGGACTCTAGCTGCTGCTTTGGGTTCGCCATTCGCTCACCTGCACGGTGCAGTAGCGACAGCACTGACGATTTCCCCACGCCTTCAAAGCCGAGTACGCCGACGACCGTGAAGTTCGTGAGTTCGAGGCAGCCAGAGAGCTTGGACGAGAGGTCCGTTGCGAACTGGTACTGCGCGTTGATGAGCTTGACGCTCGCGGGCGGCGGCACAATGTTGCTGTAGTGAGCGGACGAGGAAGTTGAGGTCGTGACGGGCGTTTGCGGACGCATCAGTGTCGATGCGTGAGCTGTTGATTGAGCTGGTGTCGACTGCTGCTGTTTGGACATTCGCTTGACGCCCGGAGAGCTCGACGGCGGTGGCTGGTAGAGTGTTCTCACGGGACCGTCCCCTCCTCCTCCGGCCGAGTGGCGGCCTTGCGAAGGGTACAAGTGCGAGTGGTCACTTTGTGATACTGTCTGCTGTCGCGTGTTGACCTGGAGGTACCCAGTAGCTGATCCCTCACTGTAGCGACCTTGTTGCAGTGGTGGTGCTGGTGGATTGCTCCTCGCTGACGTCTGAGGCGCGTCGGGGATGTACAGACCCGCCATTGCTGCTGTTGGAGGAAGATTCGATTGGTACCCACCAGTGGACGAAGCACCACCAAAGGAGATCGACGCTTTCAGGATCGTCGGCGGGTGCTTGACCAGGATGAGCGACGGTTGCGTAAGAGCGGCGGCATTGCCAGTCGCAACAGCACTCGTCGTCTTGCTCCGCGTCTATCAAAATCAACACAAGCGCACCAACGAAAACCACAAACGCATAGCGTAGTATCCACCACCACCATCACAGTTAGCAAGCGAGATTGCTGCTACTAAAACATGATCAATAAAAAAACAACCACAAGTATACTGTGATCGCGCACCCGCGTGTTGCCGCCACGGAACGCGCGCGCCGACGCGCCACCTGCATTCGCATCGCCACTGCTACCACCACCACCACCGCCACCACCAGTAGTGCTACCAGAAGAGGCGGACTGCTGGTTGCTTTTGCCGCCTGCGTTCGCGTTGCTGCCGCTGCTGGCGGTGCTACTCGTGCTGCTGCGCCGGTTGCTGCCGCCGCGCTGTCCACACACAAAATACACGCACAGAGCAACACACACACAGTGAGCGAACGTAAGCGCCATGTCAATCAATCGTCAACTGCGTGCGTAGAGAGAGAGTGGGGGTTGCACTGCTATTAGCTACCTTCTGGCGCTGCTTGAGCGGCGTGTTCTCCCGATCCATCGTCACTCTTGCTTCGAGGCTGTTGCGTCGTGTGCGACTGGATCGAAAATGAGGAGTGAGCTGCAGAGTGATGGTCCCGATGCAGTCGCGAAGCCACAAGCCAGCAAGCTGGACCTGAAGACCAATGCTTATGAGCTACGAGGTGGATGCAAATGTGTATCTATTGATCTTCACTTTATATCTCTCCCTTCGCCACCATAATATAAACAACACATCAATCAAAAACCATGAGCTCGTCTCTTCTAAGAGGCCGGTGGGGGAGGTAGGTTGGGGAGGCTGGGAGGTCCTGAATTAATATACGTGCTTGTACTTCTCCTTGCGCTGCGAGCGCTTGGTGTCGCGACTGCTCTTGGCCGAGCGCTTACCATCGTAGCCCTCGGCGCGCTCGCGGGCCTTGTCCTTCTTCTGGCGCGCGCGGCGCGAGAGCGTCGCCGACCCGGAAGCCGACGCCGACGTCTTGCGCGTGAGCATGTCGGACTGGAAGATCTCGGCGTCGAACGCACCGAGTGCCTGGCTCAGCGCGGTCACCGGTCGTGGTGCATTGCGAGCGGCCTCTTGCTGCTTCTTACGCGCCTCTCGCTTCGCAGCGTGTTCGGCCTCCATGCGCGCTTCCTCCACCTTCTCGGCACTCTTCGCCGCGATCAACTGCTGCGCGGCGGACAGTCCGCTCTGCATGGACCCAACGGACGACGACACGACGCCACCATCTGCGTCCAATGCGAGTCCCAGTCCAGAGAACGCCGACATCATGCTGCTCTTACCGGCATTAACGCCAGAAGCGGCTGAGGATGATGGAGCACCGAACGAACCGAACGGGTTGCGGATCGCGCTATTGCTCTGTGGCCACTGGATCGACGACGAGAAGAAGGACGGCGACGAAGACGCAACGGACGGCACCGCAGCTGGAGCAGTAGAAGGAGCAGCAGCAGCAGCAGCAGCAGGGACGCCAGCGCTGAGCACGTTGCCCAAGCTCGACACGAACGGCGCTTTCGCCGCCATTTGCTCTGCTTTGAGTTGGATGGTGCGCTGGTTGGCTTGATGTCGTTTGGACGTCACCAAAGATGATCATTGTTTTAGAATGCCGTTTATTTGTGCACATATTTTCTAATTTTGAAAAACATGGATGACGATATGTGTAGTTATGAAACAATTTCAGCTCGAAATGTGAATACATTAGAAATATATTCATATTTCAAGGATACAATATATTATCGTGTCTAAACGTTAAAATAAATGGCTGGTGGAGAATTGCATCAAGAAATGAGCGGCTCCAAAGCAATTGCTCAGGAGAGTGTAACTGAGCAGGAACGAACAGGTCAGCAGCATCAAGCCAAGCAAGTGAAGCAACGATGGCCCCAGCGCAGACGTACGAGCAGAAGCTCGCGAGCCTCAAGAAGCAGGCTGAGTACTATGCCGACTACATGAGCGACGAGGAGGACGAGGACGAGGTCGCGACGCAGAAGCACGACGAGGACGACTTCCTGCAGGACTTCTCCATGTGCGTCGTGGTGGGCGGTCTGCCGGTGGTGGACAACGCCAAGCACGCCAAGCTGCTCGCCGTGGTGAAGAAGATCTTCTCGCAGGTGGGCACGGTCGTGGACCTGACCATGCCGTTCGCCAAGAGCGGCAGCACCACGGGCTTTGCGCTCGTGGCGTACGAGCAGGAGGCGCACGCGAACGACGCCGTGCGCACGATCAACAACTTTGCGCTCGACAAGCGCCACACGCTGCTCGTGAACAAGTACAACGACCTGGACAAGTTCAACAAGACCCCCGCGGCGTTCGTGGAGCCGAAGACCGAGAAGTTCGTGGAGCCAAAGAACCTCAAGAACTGGCTCACGGACAGCGCGCGCCGCGACATGTTTGTGCTGCGTCACGGCACGGAGACCGAGATCTTCTGGAGCGACAAGGGCGAGATCTCGCTCGACTACGACGGCGAGCGCGAGAAGACCAACGGCAAGCAGTGGTGCTCGCAGTACGTGCTCTGGTCGCCGCACGGCACGTTTCTGGCGACGTTCCACCCGCAGGGTCTCGCGCTCTGGGCCGGCGAGAAGTACGAGAAGGTGGGCCGCTTTGCGCACAAGAACGTCAAGATCGCGGTGTTCTCGCCGAATGAGAAGTACCTGCTGACGCTGAGCGAGACCGAGACGGAGAACGCGATCATCATCTGGGACGTCAAGACCAGCAAGATGCTGCGCGCGTTCCCAGCGGGCAAGCCGACGGGCGAGAAGGGTGAGGTCGTGCAGGGTCTGATGACGCCGTTCAAGTGGAGCGCGGATGACCAGTACATCGCGCGTCGCGGCAAGGACGTGATCAGCATCTACGAGCTGCCGTCAATGAAGCTTTTGGAGAAGAAGTCGCTCAAGGCGGACGACGTGCACGACTTTTTCTGGTCGCCGACGGACCCGATCATCGCGTACTGGGCGCCAGAGGGCAACAACGTGCCGGCGCGTGTGTCGCTCGTGGAGATCCCTTCGCGTCGCGAGATCCGCCAGAAGAACCTGTTCAATGTGAGCGAGTGTAAGCTGAACTGGCACCCGAACGGCACGTTCCTGTGCGTGAAGGTGACGCGCCACTCCAAGTCGAAGAAGACGCTCTTCACGAACTTTGAGATGTTCCGCGTGCGCGAGCCGCTCGTGCCGGTGGAGATGCTGGAGATGAAGGATACGATCGTGGCGTTCGCGTGGGAGCCAAAGGGCACGCGCTTCGCGACTGTGCACGGCGAGGGCAACCTGCGCCTGAACGTGTCGTTCTACGACATGAACGGCGGCGCCAAGAACAATGAGATCACGCTGCTATACACGCTGAACGACAAACCGTGCAGCCACCTGTACTGGTCGCCGCACGGCAACAACATCGTGCTGGCGGGTCTCGGCGAGATCAACGGCTCGCTCGAGTTCTGGGACGCGGATGAGAAGCAGAGCATCACGATCCAGGAGCACTTCAAGTGCACGCACGTGGAGTGGGACCCGTCGGGCCGCGTGGTGGCGTCCTCGGTGTGCCAGCCACTCGACAACACGTACTACAAGTTCCAGATGGACAACGGCTACAACCTCTGGACGTTCCAGGGCAAGCTGCTCAAGGAGGAGAAGAAGGACGCGTTCTACCAGTTCCTCTGGCGTCCGCGCCCGCGCTCGCTGCTCTCGGACAAGGAGTACGCGGACGTGGTCAAGCACCTCAAGAAGTACGAGAAGCGCTTCAACGAGATGGACCGCCTCAAGGAGCGCGAGCGCATCGCGGCGGAGCAGGCCGAGAAGAACCGTCTGCGCCAGGAGTTCCAGGACCTTGTCGCGGCGCGCGTGCGTGCGGCTGCGAGCTTGCGCAAGGAGTACGTGGCGCTGCTCGGCGGCTACGACAGTGACGACGAGGACGAGTACATCGTGGAGACCCACGTGCACGACGAGATCGTCTCCAAGTCGGAGGAGGTGGTGCGCAAGTAGATCATTTGATCATGTGCGTGCGTGCGTGCTTTCACGTGTCTCACTCAGGCAGGCAGCGGACGGACCCAGTGACCGACTCTCTTCTCAGTGGAGGCAGACAGGTGTTGGGCGTGTTTGTTTATTTAACCAAAAGTAATGCAACTCGATTTCCATTCCGTGCTTCCTTCCATTCTCCTTCTCTCTCACTCCCCTCACGTGCGCCATTCGCGACCAATGCATATTTCCATTCGCCAGCATGGCATTTTCACGAAGAGCTCATGTCGATCCGGACGGCATCCAGTAGAATGGCCCAAAATAAAATAAAACCCCAAGGTTACCCAAAATTAAGGGAGGGAGGGCGGCTTGTTGGATCTTTTCGTCTTCGTGTTGTTGTTCTGATACTCAACGTGCCTCTGGGCTGAGCTGTCGATTGTATCCTATCGGACCAGACACGACAAACAACGCCCCGCACGAGCCAACAACAACAACTGCAATCGCCAGAATAACTCGCCACGTGCGACTTGCGCACAAAGATCCACGTGGCGCGATCTGAAAGGAGTCTGGTAATCTAGCGGTGGTGCTTCTTGTCCAACTGCACGGAGCGCATTGAACAAGCTCTGTACAGTACGAGGCAGCAACTCACATTGGACTTTGCGAAATTTGTATGGCCTCACGCATCCCTCCAACTGCGGTACGGTATCTGGTATTTGCAGCCAAGCTGTTTTCTGCTTGGTTTAGAAAGTGTCCGCATTTTAGTGAGCAAACAACAAATTCCAGGCATCATGCGCCAGGCTGAACAACTTCTTTGTTATGTCTTTGCCTTCACACACACAACTGCATGGGAGGCAACAGCGCTGTAGCCTCCCATGCAGTGGTTTTAAAACAAGAGAGTGATTTGAGAACGAGTTGATGTTTAACGGCACATTCGCGTCAACGAATGAAAGTGCCGAGACCCAAAATTGTGGTTGCCTGCTCCCCAAGCAGACAAGCCACTGTTGAAGATGAAGACCAAATGAGGAGCTCTAACCCTATCCACTCTTCTCAATTCGTTGCCACACGACAGACAATCTGCGACTTGTGCGATGGGAAGCACTGCGTTCTCTTTCTGTGGCAAGAGATGAATTTGACTCAAAATGCCACGCAAGGCAATAAACCTCAAGGTTGTATTTAAAACTTTAACAATGTCACACAAAATGGCACGCTGTGCTGACGAATGCTTCTCTGCGATTTTTTCTCTTTTTCGTGTGCAAGTGCTTTTCAGCTCACCATACAAATCGCAAGTCTATCAGAATGATAGTCTCTCTTAACTTGAAGCCCTAACCCCGCGCAATAAAAGTGTCGTGGAAGAGCGTGGCATCCGTGGATAGTAGCATTATCATTTACACAGAATATTGTATGCCCCATTCCAAACAACCTAATTTAACAGGGCAACTGCGCGCTGCCGCCCTGTCGCTCCCTCCCGCAAGCGCAAGTCCAAGCGACCCTTCACATCTCCAGCCCCCCTCTCTCTCCCCTTGTTTTGTTTGCTTTAACTTTTGCTCGCAGATCATCAGGTCTGTTGTTTTCTGATCCCACAAGTCGCTCGCAGACAGAGAAAAGCGAACGCAGAACAGCCGGCACCACTCAACCTCAGTTGCCTTCCAGCAAGCTCGACAAGAACAAAGCAAGCAAATAAACAAGCAACAAGAAGGAAAGCAATTGCTCGATTTGCAGGACGGACGTCTGAGTGTCTCGCCAAGCAAACAAAACAACAATTGCGTCGATCACAACAAGAACAAACACCTCTACAACAGCATGGCAATCCACCCCGTGAGCCTCGCGCCGGCCGTGCCAGTCGCGCGCAAGAAGAAAGATTCCTCCAAGCCAAGTACGTCTCGATTCGAATTCCCATACTGCAACCATTCATCTGTGTTGTGTATGAGCGCCTTGTCTTGCGTGTCGGTGGATGGCGCGTGTATATGTGTAGACGGAAGGGCTCGATAGTACGTACAAATAGCTCAACTGACTCACTCTTCTCTCTCCTTGTCTCTGTTTCTATTAGTCATTGTGCTGGACTGGGACGACACGATCCTGCCGAACACACACCTGGCGATGCTGGGCTTCGCGGACGAGAGCGCGGCGTTCAAGCTCGCACCGCAGTACGAGCAGCAGCTCGCGAGCCTCGTGTCAGAGATCGACGCGTTCCTGCGCAAGTGCCTCGAGCTCAGCGGAGGCCAGTGCGTGATCGTGACCAACGGCGCGCACGGCTGGGTCGAGCGCTCGTGCAAGCGCTTCCTGCCGAGCGTCTACCCGCTGCTGGAGAACATGGTGATCGTCTCGGCGCGCGCCAAGTATGAGCCGCTGTATCCGGGTGAGCCTGTCGAGTGGAAGATCGCGGCGTACTCGGATTTGCTGCTGAGCGCGTCACGCGCGTCCCCAGAAGTGCCGAGTGCGTTTTCAAAGAAGCAGCAGGTGATCGCGCTGGGTGACTCGCCCGTGGACCGCAGCGCGATCCAGTTCGTGGCCAAGCGCGCGCACCATGTGCTGCTGAAATCCATCAAGTTGCTGGAGAACCCGAGCATGACGCAGCTGCAGAAGCAGCTGTATCTGCTGGGCAGCTTCCTGCCGCAGCTCAGCACGCACAAGGAAGAGCTCGACCTCGTGCTCTCGGCCAGCATGCTGAGGTGATTGGAAGGTCCAAGTCGTCTGTGCGTGCGTCCACCCGTGTATTTAAACTAAGCAAGACCCCCCATACCATATCCCCCCATACAAGTCATTTATCAACTCCCAAGTCTCAAGCCCCATGTTCCAAGCAAGCGAAGGCGACAGAAGAAGAAGAAGAAGTGTCGATCTATATTTAGCCTTCTCCCCAGCCATTTACATAAATTAAGCTTCCCTATTGCATCTCTATGATAATAACACCAGTGCAGTGCCATTTCGTCAATATCCAATGCCTTGCCGTTACCATGACAGCACATGTAGCAGCGCACTCTCATGTTGAGAAGAGAGACGCAGAGAGGTGTGCGTGGGTGGATGGCGAACACAAGCGTCTTCATGGAGAAACGAATGAAGACACGCGCGTGTGTGTGCGCATTCTCACGTGGGCCTCAGCCCAAGAGCTCCACGTGAAGCAATCGGATGGACCAACACACGCCGACACAGACGGAACATTCCAGTCGGGTTCTCACAAGCTGATGATGGGTACAATTCCTCTTTATTGCAATATCAAGCCTCTATGTATGATATATATCATCTAATTTTGATAGAGTTGGATGAAGGGTAACCTTTTTATAGTGAGTATCAGCTCTTCAACAAAACTACGACTGTTTATGCACCTATTTTGGGCCTGTCTTTTTATATCGCGCATCTTGATTGATGGGAGTGGTTCTTCAACATCGCACAGAAACGGGGCGACAGACAATTACGCCCACCCGCCTGATAACAACAATTCGGAAGCCCGCACCAATATATTGAAGCCATTTATTCGCTTGGCGTCATGTTCCCCACGAGGTACATTGCTCATGCGTTATGCTCATAGCTGCCCTCTTGTCTGTTGCTATTTGATCATGAGCGTTTAATTGCGACTCTTATCTTCTCTCCTAAGCCCAGGCGCCACCGTCACCGCCCCCGCAAGTGCGAGATCAAGCTGCTGCCTCTAAGGAGAGACCTCGGTCTCCAGCACTGGAACGACCCAAGTGCTGATGCGCGGTACCTCCTCCGTACGAATCACTTGAGTGGTGATTATTTGATGCATAGAGACCATCCTTTCAGTCATAGTAACAACGATAGTAGCAGCAGAGAACCTTGGCACCGGCATCACCATTACTGCAATTCTGGTGCTGAGCCACCACGGGAGGTCAAGCGAAGGAACGCGGGAGATGTAGGTTATCTTCGGCATCGACGCCGGAACTACGATGAGGAGGAGAATCACCAGGTGCAGTTTGTGTACCTCCCGCCGATCCTCCCGTCACAGTATCTGCCACATCCTTGGGGATTGCAGCAGCAGCAGCAGAGTGCCTATGGACGACAGCCACGGCGGTCGTTGAACAAGAAAAGCTCCAAGGTATGGCATTATCATGAGGCAATTCCTTTCCGACTGTCAATGGGCGCTCTAAGTGAATACCTTGTTGACTTTGCTCGGTTGGTAGCGATCGACGGCTACCAGGCGCAGATATTCTAGCAGCAGCAGTAGTAGCGAAAGCAGCAGCGACAGTGAAAGCGATAGCAGTGGTGACGAGAACGAGCGCATCAAGGGATTACACTCAGACTGTGCAGGAGGCGCTTCGATCCGAAATCAACGCTTCCAGTCGATCGCTGCAATGTCGCGCCTTCAGCAGAGCGCTGCGACGATCATCCAGGTGAGATTACTGGACTATTGACCTACTTCACAATGAATGATCTTGTTGAGTGAGAGTATGGACCTCATGGACATGTACCTCTACTAATCGGAGCAGCAAGAGTTCCGGTTCTATCGTCGGCGCAAGATCAATCGGAGGCTCCACTCGAACCGGCTGACGCTGCGCGCCACCGAGTTCTTCGACGCGTTCATTCGAGAAGAGTTGAAGTGCACTCTCGTTCCTGCGTGTTTGATCGAGACACTCAAGACGAGACACAGCGAGGTGATTCATTCTGAACTGCTCAGCCCAAAGGACCTGGAAAATGAAATTCTGGTTGACAAAACTTTGGGGACTACCTGGTGCTATTTCGTCAGGATCTGGAAGCCGCGAAGGAAAAACAGGAGCAGCTCGTATCTGTTGCCGACCATGTGTTCATGAATTTCATGAACGAGGCGCTCGACGAGTGCATTTTCCAAGTATTCCAGGTAAGCGCCATCCATTGAACTTTACATCCTATGCTCTCTCTCAATTGCTAGTGTCTAAACTTTGGGCTTCCTTGATTTTTCACAATTCGATAGAGTACACTGAGCTCCATGGTGAAGGAGTACATGGCAAATCGGATTGACCTCACGCGCGCCTCTGAACCACCGAATCTAGCTGTCGCAAGCGACCTTCTGCACGGCTGGCTCAAAGAGCTGCTGAAAGAGCTCATACCAGAAGGTACACACACTTGCTTTCGTACTGCTGGGTTACTATGGAGCAATACTAGCTTAACCCGGTTGTATGCTGTGGGAAACAGTGCTGGAAGAGATGGTCGTCGACTACTTTGAGCGAAAGCAAGTTGACGACAAGTTCGATGCAGAACTTCGTGAAATACTAGAGTCCATCGCCAAGGACGCGATGACTGAGAGTATGTGGGAAGCTCGTGTTCAGGAAGAGCTGACAGCACTCACAGCCGACGCCATCGTCGAGATGAAACTGAGCGACATGGTGTCGTCGATAGCAAGCTGACCAGAGCAAAGGAGACCACAGTGAGATGCCGTGTGGTTCATAGTTCTTGGAGCTAAACCTCCTTTGCCATTAGATTGCGGATTCTAATCACTGTAGAACTATTTTATACTGTAGCTGTTCATGTAAAAAAGAAGCGAGATAGCACGTTAGAGCTAGTGCTCTTCGTGGAGGTAACACATGGTTTGACGCTTTTTGTTTAGCGCCAAAAGTGCAGCCACCTGCGGCGTTTGGGTGGCAAAATGAGACTGTCTGATGAGTGTGCGCAAGCAAGACGCGCTTCACTTTCAAAATTCAGCTGGGAACTGAGAGCTCAGTGCCGTGTTGGAGGACTCTCGAACCTCAGACACTGCTGGCTATCCAATCTGGACAATGTCCAGATTGCAAATTGCACCATGAGCTCAGACTCAACCCCACCATTCGGAGCGAGCTCACCGCTTATCGAGGCAGCAGTCGACTTTGTGCGCGAGCAGTTCAAGTCGAATGATGCCC